>PVLC010038316.1:0-14810 GCA_004027655.1 Graphiurus murinus | reverse complement strand
TGGAAATTGTTTTTTCTAGGGTCTGGAGTACATCCTTTGTTGTTGAGTTATGGGAGTTTATTGTTTCCTCACTGTTCTTCATTCTCATGTTTTCAGAGTTCTCAGAGTTGTATTTCTGTTGTCTTGGCATCTTTCTCCTCTTTGTATGTGAGTCCCAAGTCTATTTGTTATCCCTTTATAATAAGGTCTATGCTGAAGGCATATATTTGCCTCTTCCAAACTGTCTGGTATAAGCAAAGTTGAGTTTGTCCTCTAGAGCCTCTTTAACTAGATATTGTTCTTAATGCAGACAAACAGGAGTCTTTGGTTGACTGCAGGTTGCCATGCTCTCCAGGACCAAACTCCATAGGGGCAGAGACTATGATGTTCTGTTCAGAGGCTACAGCATGCTGGTTGGGGTTTAATGACCCACAAACACCACTGCTGCTCTACTGATTGTGAGCCTGTTATATTGCAGAGCACTGACCTCTGGTCTCTGTGACCAGTGGACTTAAGCAAGGCCAGTGATTGCTATGTTTTCGGCTTGTGGCCCGGCTTGCTGAGCTTTGATGGCCCCTGAGATACTACCTCTAATCTGCTTGTTATGATCATGTGAAGCACTGTCAGTCACTGGCGTGCATGCATGCCAGGCACGAACTCTGATGGCAGAGTGTTGAGTTCCCAGCCTGTAACTGTGATCGTGTGAAACCCTGCCAGGCCCTTGGCCTTCCAGCTTACAGGGCTAAAGCTCTGTCAGGGAAGAATTGTACAGTTCTAAGGCTGGGGCTTGGTTGACTCAGTTATTTTGCCCAAGGGACACCACTGCTACTCTGGGGAGCTGTGATCACATGAGCCCTTGTTGAACTCTGGTGTTGGTGCTTGTAGTGCCCAAACATGGCCAAGTACAAGTTTATTGCTTTCTGAGCCTGCAACTCAGCTGGCTGTCTTATGGTGATCCCTGGAGACCTTGCAAGGGCTTGGTGAACTGAGATTCTAGTACTCTTCTAGTACTAGGTTCTAGTACTCTGAATGTCCCTAGGGGTTTTTTGCTAATTCATGTTTCTGCTATGTCCAACAGTAGCCCCCATCCCCACCTCCACCAGGGTGATTTGCAAAGTCACACACCCAGCAAGTCTATTCCTTGCCACATAAGTCCCTGTGGCCACTCAAGGTTTCTTACTGGGATGGCTTGTTAACTCACAGTCTTAATGAGTATTGCTGAGGTCCCCGAAGGCAAAGATGAGTTCAGTTGCAGCTATAGGATCTAGCTGAGCTGTTTGGGTATTTGAGTCTTTATTGAGCATGGAAAGAAGAGTCAACTGCTTTTGATGATGTTCTATAGTCATTAGCTTCACAAGAATCTACTTTTTCTTTGCGTCGCCATGCCATCAGCTGCCAGCACCAGCAGCGCCTGGCCAAGATGGTGCTGCTGCCACCACTGCCACCACTCTCCATTCACAAGATGAGACACGGGGAGCTCTTTACAGTCCTTTGCTCTCTCTTCTGGCTCTGATTCCACTATGTTTCAATTGTCTTTGTTTTGTTGAGGTTTTTGCTGCTTTTCTTCCCTTGTCAAGAAGCAGTCTTCCTGGTGGTTGAGTTCCCAGTCTCAGAGTGACTGAAACATGCTGTCTCCCTCTATGCCACTGTCTTTAATCCACTACTTTGATTAATTTTGATTTACAACAATCAAAAATCTTAGGAATGTATCTAATAGTGAAACATGCCACACATGGGAACATTTTCACTGGGAAAGAAATAGATGTTTCATTTACAAAATTTCCAGTGCTACAAAACACATGAACTAAGATGGAAGGATTCTGCTCTGGCTCTAACACTGCTCATTGTGAAATACTTGACACACAGTAGATTCTTAATAAATGTTTGTTAATAAATGTGAATTTAGATTCAAGATACAGAATAGAGGTATTCTTTACAACACTCACCTCTTCTTCCACAAAGAAGGATTGATATAACACACATATAGCTGCATTCTGAGGTGAGCAACTATTGGATAACACTGGGAGAATAACTGGATACCCATGTATAGAACTCTGAAACTTGGAACCTCTGTCTCATTCCATACAAAAACCAACTCAAAAGGGATCAAAGACCTAAAGGTAAGACCTAAAACTACTAGATGAAAACATAGTGGAAACACTTTAAGACATTGGTGCGGGCAATGATTTTCTGAATAATACCTGAAAAGCAAAGGAAATGAAAGTAAGAGTTTATTATTGGGATTACATCAAAATAAAAGGCTTCTGCATAGCAACAGAAACAAGCAACATAGTAAAGAGACAGCTTATGTAATGGGAGAAAATACTTGCCAGCTATCCATCTGACAGAGGTTTAATATCCAGAATACATAAGGAACTCAAAAAACTTACAAAACAGAACAAAAACAAATAATACAATTTAAATAATGGGCAAATGATCTGAAGAGACACTCATCAAAAGAAAAAATACGAATACCCAACAACGACAACAAAATGCTCGATATCATTAGCCATCAAAGAAATGCAAATCAAAACTAAAATGAGATACCATCTCAACCCAGTCAGAATAACTACTATCCAAAACTAAAATAATTCAGGTGAAAATGTAGGGAAACAAAGGAACTCTTTTTTTTCCCCCTACATTGCTGTTGGGAATGTAAATTAGTACAGCCATTATGGAGAACAATATGGCAGTTCCTCAAAAGACTAAAAC
This sequence comes from Graphiurus murinus, assembly GCA_004027655.1. Taxonomy (NCBI): domain Eukaryota; kingdom Metazoa; phylum Chordata; class Mammalia; order Rodentia; family Gliridae; genus Graphiurus; species Graphiurus murinus. The sequence goes on along the minus strand of PVLC010038316.1, from coordinate 12,119 downwards.
TAAATTTAACATATGATTCAGCTACCCCACTTTTGGTTATCAATCCAAGGAAAAAGAAATCAGAGCCGGGCATGGTGGCACACCCTTATAATTCCAGCATTTGGGAGGCTGAGACCGGAGGATCCAGGTTCGTGGCCAGCCTCATCTACCTAGTGAGGCACTCTGCAACTTAGTGAAATCCTGTTTCAAAATAAAGAATAAAAAGTAGGGCTGGGGGTGTAGCTCAGAGGTAGAATGCCCCTGAGTTCAATCTCCAGTACCGCAAAAAAAAAAAAAAAAAAAGAAAAGAAATCAGAATACCAAAGAGATACCTGAACACTCATGTTTAATGGGGCACTATTCACAATAGCCAAGATGTAGATGTAGAATTAGCCTAGGTGCTCAGCCACAGAGGAATGGACCAAGAAACTGTGATATATATTCACAGTGGATTTTATTCCACTGTGAAGAATTAAATCCTGTCATTTGTAGCAAAATGAATGAAAATGGAGGATATTATGCTAAGTGAAATAAGTCAGACAGACAAGTACTACATGTTCTTTCTCATATGTGGAAACTAAAAACCATCAACTTGAAAGCAGAATAGTGACTCTTAAAGATTGGGAAAGTGGAGGAGGAAAGGAGGTTGGGTCTGATCAGTGCACACTACAGGTATATACACTGTATCACACTGAACTCCATAACCAGGTCCAATTAACACATGTTAAAAATGTTTCAAGAAACAATGCATATCACACCTAGAATAACACTAGTACTTCATGCTCCCCAAAACATGTGAGTACCCATCATATGTAGGCCCAACTAGGCTTTGGAAGAACATTTTTTTTTATGTGTGTAGTAGGGATTGGAGCTAGTTGACTCAGAGGCATTCTACCTCTGAGCTACATCCACAGCCTTATTTTATTTGCTATTTTGAAACAGTGTCTTGCTAAGTTGCTGAGGCCCTTGCTGAGTTGCTAAGGCAGGCTGTGAACCTGTGATCCTATCTCAGCCTTCCAAATACTAGAAATACAGGCGTGCACCACTGTGTCTGGCTAGAAGAGCAAATTTAAAGGACAATACTTTGCCTTCCATTAATGAAGTCAATGATTACTTCCAGACATTTCTGATGTAGAATAGAGCACGGGAAGTAATAAAAGCCTGCGCATGTCAGAGGAGCAGTCCAGGGGAGGTGGGAGATGACTGGGGCCAGGGATGAGAGAGGCAAATTAGGGGAGGTGTCCCCACAAAATGATGCTACATTAAGTTTTAAAGAAAGGAGTTCTGGCCGGGTGTGGTGGCGTACCCTTGTAATCCCAGTACTTGGGAGGCTGAGACAGGAGGATTGCAGGTTTGCAGCCAGCCTCAGCTATTTATCAAGGCCCTCCACAACTTAGTGAGACCTTGTTTAAAATTAAGAATAAAAAATAGGGCTGGGGGTATAGCTCAGAGGTAGAATGCCCCAGGGTTCAATCCCCAGTTCTGCCAAAAAAGAAGAAGAAGGGGGAGGAGGAGAAGGAGAAGGAGAAGGAGGAGAAGGAAGAGGAAGAGGAGGAGGAGGGGGGGAGGAGAAGAAGAAGAAAGGAGTTCTGAGGCAGCTATTTTTTCCTATGAGGTCTCATGTCTAGATTTTTGTACTGAATAAGGCTGCTACACAGATGAGAGGAGGAACAGGCCTCTTCATCACCTAAGATTCCTTTGCTTTATGGGCAGTGAGGTATAGTTATATCCTGACATGGTTCCTGGAATATAATCCTGAAAAACATGGGAATTTTTCCCCAAAATTGTTTATTTTTATTTCAATTTTCAAGTTTTCAATGATTCATTTATTTATTGGTACTTGGGATCAAACCCAGGAGTGTTCTACCTCCCAGCTATACCGCCAACTCTTTATTTTTTATTTTGAATCGGTGTCTCACTAAGTATCTAAGGCTGGCCTCAAACTACCCAAGTACTGGGATTACAAACATGGGTCACCATGCCAGGCTCCCAAATTGCTCAATACAAACCTTAACTCCCTAATCTGAAAAATAGGAATAATTCTTTCAATCTAGAGGCTTTTTTTTTTGCAGTACTAGGGATTGAACTCAGGGGCATTTTACCTCCGAGCTACACCCCCAGCCCTATTTTTTATTCTTTATTTTGAAACCGAGTCTCACTAAGTTGCGGAGTGCCTCACTAGGTAGCTGAGGCTGGCCGAGAAAACGGATCCTCCGGTCTCGGCCTCCCGAATGCTGGGATTACAAGCGTGCGCCACCACGCCCGGCTTCTAGAGGCTTTTTTAAGGAAGTAAATAATGACATTTCCGATATTAAAAAAGTAATGGTGTCTTTCTCCCCAGCTAACCCACTCTCTATCAGATACATGAACAAAAAAAAAATGTGGCAGGTAAATTTTATCTTTCTGTGCTTAGTTTATTTTACTTGATGTCCTCTGAGTTCATATATGTTACTACAAATGACAGAATTTTATTTTTAGGGCTGAATAGTTTTCCATTGTGTGTGAGTATGTGTGTGTGTGTGTGTGTGTGTGTGTGTGTGTGTGTGTGTGTGTGTATCACATTTTCTTCATGCACTGATGGACAACATAGGTTGATTTCACATCTTGACTACTATGAATAGTGCTGCACATGGAAATACAGATGTCTCTTTGACATACCAATTCTACTTTCTTTGGATATATACCTGGTAGTGGATTATATTCTCTTTTATATTCTTTATTCTTCTGTCCTATAAGTGTTTATTTTATTCCAAAGTAAACTTCATACCCGTTTTTCTTTTTTTATTGTCATTCTCAGTTGGTTTTAAAAAACTTCTCTTATGCAGGCCTGGTGGCACATGCTTGTAATCCCAGTACCTGGAAGGCTGAGACAGGAGGATCACAGGTTCAAGGACAGCCTCAGCAAGTAGTTAGACTCTCTTCAACCTAGTTACACCCAGCTTCAAAATAAAAATGAAATAGGATTGGGAGTGTAGCTAGGAGGTAGAATGTCCCTGGGTTCAATCTCCAGTACCAAAAAATCAAAAACAAAAAACTCTCTGTGGGTTGTCTTCCTCTTTGGGTCCATATTGCCAGTAGATTCAGTCAAATGGTCTCTTTTCTTTCCTTCCAGATTACCAGGGCCAACGTTCAACAAAAACAAAGAGCAGATCTGTGACCCATGGGTGAACTCCTGGGTTTCCATGAGAGTCTGATTCAGGCAGGGTGATCTGTCACAGGGCTGCCTGCAGCCTGCTGATTAGTTTATCAGTCACTCTAATCAAATATAAGCCTATTTAATTCTTACAATGGCATCTTGAAACAGTACACTGATCATTTTCCTAAAATTTGAATCAATTAACAAGTTTGTAAATTGATTGCAGAAAAGGAAAAGATATCATTTTATAGTCATCTTTGGTTTATTTGGATGTTCTCTGACCAGGCATTTTCTATGACCTTTTTCCCTATTATTGGCCCAGAAAATAAAATGTGTAATACAACAAACTCCCCTAAGTCCAGGTGATCACAACCGGCAAAACCAGAAAATCTTGAAATCTCAGTAGTTCTTGAAACTATAATAGCAAATCAATTCTGTTGAGTTCAAATTAATGTAAAGAGCAAGAGCAGCCAAATGGATGAAGACCTCAACCAATTTCGAGAGATAGAAGTAAAATAATCATATAGAAAACATAAACAACATTCTATTCTCAGTTCTGAAACATCTAGGGAAGTTTTAGAGGTAGCTAATATAATTTTTGATTAATCATAGTCAGTGTTTGTAATTAACATCAAGATATAAAAGTCTTGAGCAGGAGAATTGGAGATAGTTAAAAAGCTCACAGAACTAAAAGAAAATATTTTTGCCTTTTAGTTAAAAAAAATGAGCATATGCTGTGAAGATTTTTAAACGACTTTAAAATTCACAGTTTTAGAGTTGAAATATAATAGCACTTCATGAATGTAGTGGTACACACCTGTAATCCCATTGACTTGGGAGCCTGAGACCAGAGGATCACAAGTTTGAGGCCAGCCTGGGCAATTAATGAGACCCTATCTTAAAAATTAAAATTAAAAGGACTGTGGCTATGGTTCAGTAGTAAAGCACCTCTAGGTTCAATCCCAGTATAGAGAAAAGGAAAAAGAAGATGGGAAAGGGGAGAAGGGAAGGGAAGGGAAGGGAAGGGAAGGGAAAGGAAGGGAAGTACAAAGGCATTTCTATAAGAGGTTATAATAAATCTGGCTAGTTGCACTATAGGCTAAGCACATCTTACCAGTTGTAATTCAAAGCAGAGATCACTATATTTCAGTGATATCTGGAATAAATCTCTCCTTAGTAAGTCAGCTAACAATCCTATAATTTATGTTTGGGATAATGCAATGCTGAATCAAATAATCATAGTATTAGATTAACCAACATGCTATGGGAGTTCATAGGAAACAGTGATCCATTCTAATTTGGGTGGAAGGCAGGAAATTATGGAATATTCCCGCAGGTGGCTTTTAAGGGGGCCTTCAGGATGGGCAAATCTTGTTTATGTCTTGTTTATATTATGCATATTCACAGAAAAATTGTAAAATGCAGATTAGCAAAAAGAAGAATCACAGTTCCATTAAAAACTCACCTATAGCCCTACCTTAGAAAAAATACCATTGCTAAAATTGATTTTTTTTTCACCTCATTCATTCATTCATTTTTGCAGTGCTGGGGGTTGAAATTTGGGCCTCCTGTATGCTAAGCACATGCTCTACCACTGAGCTACTCCCCACCCAGCCAACACTGACTTTTTTCTTCTGTGCAGAGACATGTAAATTTGTAAGAAATATGCAGTTTTCTGACAAGCTTCTCATAATATGTTGTGAACATGTTTAGCTATCTGATATCTATTTATACTTAATAATCTCTACATGTTTATATCTTTTTAACCTGTTATCACTTTATGGACATTTAAAACATTTAAAGTTGTTTGTTATTATCAATATTTAAGATGTGTTAAAACCTCTTTCAATGATATATATCTTTGAGCCCTTAGCAGATTTTATCTTTGAGTATTCACCAGACTACTTTGTTAGGAGGGATTCCTAGAAGTGGAATTGCTGAGGGTTTTCTCTATAGTCTATTAACTTGTTCTGAGTATATCACATTGTGTGTGTGTGTGTGTGTGTGTGTGTGTGTGTGTGTGTATGTGTGTGTGTGTTACTGGAGATTGAATCTAAGGGCTTTCTACCTCTGAGCTACACCCCCAGCACTCTTTTATTTATTTATTTTTATCTATTTATCTATTGATTAATTAATTAATTGAAACAGCATCTCACTAAGTTGTGGAGGGCCTGGCCAAGTTGATGAGGCTGGCTTTGAACCTGTGATCTTCCCAGCTCAGCCTCCCAAATACTGGGATTACAGGTGTGCACCACCATGTCTGGCCTCAGTGTATCACACTCTTGACTCCACTTTTCTGTCTAGCTACTATACCATTTCTCTGTTCCAATTTCAAGCAGAGTGACTCAAGAGTTGTTTATATTCACTAATCCCAATTTTTCTCCTTCCTTTCACCCTCAAAGCCATTCTGATTAGGATTTCTCCAGCCACTCCTCAAAACTGCTCTTGTTCAGTAACCAATAATAATCCCCCACACACACATTTTGTTAATCCAATGCTAAATCTCACCTATCATCTTATTTGATCATATAGTGAATCTTGAGACAGACAATCATTCCATCCTTGGGGAAACGTCTTCACTTGGATTCCAGTATCCCCCACACTTTTGCTTTCATTGCTACCTCACTGGCCGCTCACTCCATCTCATCTTCCCTTAAAGATCTCATTAAGTCTCCCAGCTTGAATCTCACACTGTCTCCTGGCTAATGAGTTCCAACTAGTACCATTTAGTTCTTAAGAACTCTTCTTGGCTCTACCCCTAAAATATAGAATCTAGACTATTACTTCTACTGCTACTCCTCAGATCCACTCTTTCTCCCTGTAAACATTAGAAGAACCCCTACCTCGCCTCTGCCTTTGCCCTTAATCCCTGTATCTATTCATAGCACAGAGGCCCGAGTGATCCTTTTATAATACAAGTTAGATCTTGTCACTCCTCTGCTCAAAATTCTGTATGGCTCCTCCATGTCTCTTAGAGTAATGGCCAAAATTCTTGCAAAGCTCTGTAAACTCAGAAATCTCTGCTACCCTCCCACATACCCTCTCTGAACTCCTCTCCGACTTTTGTCCTAGCTCATTGCTCCAGCCACCCAGCTCTGCCAGCATCTGATGAAGTTAACAGGCACGCCTGTAATCACAGCAACACAGAAGGCTGAAGCAGGAGGATCACAAGTTTAAGCCCAGCCTGGGCAATTTAACAAGACCTTCCCTCAAAAAATAAAAATAGAGCTGAGTATGGTGGCACACGCTTGTAATCCCAGTACTTGGGAGGCTGAGACCGGAGGATCCAGGTTCGCAGCCAGCCTCAGCTACTTAGTGAAGACCTCTGCAACTTAGTGAGACCCTGTTTCAAAATAAAGAATAAAAAAAAATAGGACTAGGGGTGTAGCTCAGAGGTAGAATGCCCCTAGGTTCAATCCCCAGTACCACCAAAAAATAAAATAAAAATGGCCAGATGTGGTGGTGAATGCCTGTAATCCCAGTACTTGGGAGGCTGAGACAGATGACCACAGGTTCAAGGATAGCTTCAGCAAGTAGTGAGACTCTCATCAGCCTAATGAGACCCTGTTTCAAAATTAAAATAAAATAGGGCTGGGAGTATAGCTCAGAGGGAGAATGCTTCTGGGCTCATTCTCCTGTACTACAAAAATTAATTAATGGCTAGAGATGTAGGTGAGTGGTAAAGCTTCACTGAAGAGAATTCAAGCATTGATTATGTCCTTTTCAAAAGTGAGGTGTTTCCATTGTGGAGTGTTAAGAGGTGGGACCTTTAAGAGATAATCAGGCCATGAGGGAGGGCTTCTCACTCGTGAATACTACATAGGCTCTCACCAGCTTCCCAGCCAGCTTCCCCTTCCTGTCTGCCTTGGGAAGGCACAGCAAGAAGGCCCTCACCAGATACCAAGTGCTAATGCTTTGATCTTAGACCTTCCAGCCTCCAGAACTGTGGGAAATAAACTTCTTATAAATTACCCAGTATCAGGTATTCCATTATAGTAGATCAAAATGGACTGAAAATGTTAAATAACACATATATAGAATCGAAAACCCTAAGTTAACTCAGTGACATTCAAATTGGAAGCTTTTTATTTTAAACTTGATATCATTAATTGTATAAAGTTTACAAAATAATCAGAAGGAAAATTATTTAGGTACTGGTCATTTGATTTGGGGGTGGGGAAGTACTGGAAATTGAACCCAGAAGCATTCTGCTTCTGAGTTTTACCCCCTGCCCTATTTTGTTTTTTTTTGTTTTGAAACAGAGTCTCACTAAATTGCTAAGGGCCTCAGTAGGTTTCTGAGGCTGGCCTCAAACCTGTGATCCTCTTAACTCAGCCTCCCAAGTATTGGGATTATATGTATACGCCATTATGTCCAGCTGGTAATTTGACTAAAAAAAAAAAAAAAGAAGAAGTGGTGCACGGTATTTGGGAAGCTGAGACAGAAGGATTGCAGGTTCATGGCCAGCCTCAGCTACTTCGTAAGGCCCTCTGCAACTTAGTGAGACCCTATTTCAAAATAAAGAATTAAAAAATCAGGCTGGGGGTATAGCTCAGAGGTAGAAGGCCCCTGGGTTCCATCTTTAGTAGGAAAGAAAGAAAGAAAGAAAGAAAGAAAGAAAGAAAGAAAGAAAGAAAGAAAGAAAGAAAGAAAGAAAGAAAGAAAGAAAGAAAGAAAATAAATAGGGCTGGGGGTGTAGCTTGGAGGTAGAATGCCCCTGGGTTCCATCACTAGTACCACAAAAAATAAATAAATAAATGAATACATAGGAAAGAAATCATCCAACATTCCATCCAAACAATCTACGCTATTGTCTGTCTGGCTTCTGTACAACTTTATCATTAGGCATCTTTCATCTAAATAATTCAGTAAAATGTTATTAATGAGTCCTTGCTTCCCTACCAAATACCCCTTCGCTCTGTACCATGGAGTCCGAAATAATTAAAGAGAATTCAGCCGGGGTAGTTTTTCTTGATCAGATACATCTCTGGAGAGGGGCACAGTAAGGGAAGGGAGAGGGTCTTAGTTACAGCTAAATATAAACAGCTCTTTGTTCCCTGAGACCATTCTCTGCCCGGTAATAATGTTACTGCAGAAAGCTCCCCCATCCGAAGTCTATTCCATATCTGAGGCCAACCCTTCTAGTGATAGAGGCCACAAAAGCAAACCAAGAAGCACTAAATTTAAATACAGCCAGTCCTGAGAGGTGTCTCGGGTTGGCTTTTTTTTCCCGTTGTCACTCATCAGAAGACGAGTGTACCAACAACAGCCATCGGCCGAACAATCCCCACTGGATCCGGGCCAAGAGGGAGCAGCAGGGTGGAAACCCGGGCAGCAGGGTGGAAGGTGGCCGGAGCCGCAGCTGGATGAAGACATGCGGGCACTGCTGGGCAGCAGCTGGAGGAAGTTTGGACATGCTGGCAGAGGGACATACGAGTGGTTAACCAGCGAGCCAAGCCTGCCTCTTCTGGAGACTCAGCTGCAGGTCTGTACCTATGGCTTCAGCCTTTTCTTCCCCCAGAGCATCTCGGTCAGATTTTAAGCCAATCTTGCCTTTATTTTTTAAGATCTAGAAACTTCTCGGATCACTGTGAATCTCACAGTTATGTATAATTAGAATGCACCAATGAGACAATCGTGAAAACCTTACTGGCAACCTTTTGCCTAATGGATATGACATAAATATGAGTTCACTGACTGACGTGGTCTAAAGGAAATCACTTGAAAGTTGTCTTTTCTTTGAAAATGATACTCTCCAGAAAAACTTGCCACGAATATATCCTAAGAATGTTTGATATATCAAATATTGTCAAAGAATACCTGAGGCTAGGAGTCAACAAGTTTTCATGCCTCTGGTGTTGTAGCTTTGCTCTTTGCTCGGTAAGCAATGTGTGTATGTACAAAAGTAAGAGATTTCCTTTCATTCTCGACTGTGTAATGACCACTGCTTCTAAGAGTTAGCAGAAACCAAGCATGGGACTTCAAGGAGGCTGGCAGGGGTTAAGGAGGTTTTGTCTCCCTCTAAGAAATGCAGCAAATCACCAAATCTCAATCTGAGGCAGCATTAAAGAAAAATATTCATAGAAACCTAAAAACAAAGAACTGTATCAGCAGAGGTGAAAGTAAGGGCACTGCTGACCACACAAGAAAGGGAATGATTATAGTATTTTTGGGATTTTTTTAATTTCTAGAAAATCAGTGAATGAGGTTGGTATTTAAATTCTCCAAAACTAACTTTTACAGAAAAAAGATATATAGATATATAGATATAGATATAGATGTAGGTAGATATACCCCTCAGCAGCATCTTTAATTGGATATTTTTCTAAAATACTCCCCAAACTATTGCTTGGCCCTTGAATATTAAGAGTTAAGAAATAACTTTGAAGCTAGTGAACAAAATGAATATTTGACTAGAAAAGATATCCTCTGGAGGGACAGAGGTGGAATCTGGAGGAACACACAAAGTGCTGTGTGCTTGTGGATTGTATCATGTTGAACCTTACCATGATGTGTGATTACAATGCACCAATACAAGTGCAAAAAGATATCCTTTCTGCATGTAAATTCTAACCATTTAAATTAATATGAATAAATAAGCAAATCAAGTGTACTATCATAAATTTGCCCCATGGCTCTGTGAAATCTCATAAGTGGGGAGCGGAGGGGGGGGGCTTCTTTGTCTCGAGAAATTGTCCCAGTCTTCTGTGTTAAAAAAAGGTCTTTTAATTCTGCTTGGTATTGGGACATATTTAACTCAACCAATGTAAGTACTGATCTCAGTAGGGACCGTGGTATTCTCTCCCAAATTTTTGCAACTAATATTGATAATACCATAAAGCAGCAGTATACAATAGGGTCTATACATAAAACTTTTGAAATAGAGCATTAGGTATCTTTATAATATATGTATATTAAGCTTATGGAATATAATAGAGAATTTAGAATTTGATGGCCACAACTGGTCAGAAACTACTATCATCTCTGTTACATAGAATAAAGGAAAAATATGTTTTGAAAAATCATCCATGTTTATTGGAGCTGAAGCCATAGTTTTAAAAGTGATAATAGTTTAAGATATTTCCTCATTCATCTAGAGGGAGAAAACAAATTATAGTTAAATTTTCTGTCGGACATAATGATACACTGTAATACTGTAATTCCAGTATTTGAGAGGATAAGACAGGAGGATCGAAATTTCAAGACCAGCCTCAGCAACTTAGCAAGACCCCCAGGAACTTAGTGAGACCCTGTGTGTGTGTGTGTGTGTGTTTTGTTTTTTGTAGTACTGGGTATTGAACCCAGGGGCATTCTACCTCCGAGCTATGCCCACAGCCCTATTTTTTATTCTTTATTTTAAAACAGGGTAAGAGGGTCTCACTAAGTTGCGGAGGGCCTTGCTAAGTAGCTGAGGCTGACCTCGAACCCGGATCCGCAGGTCTCAGCCTTCCTAGTACTGGGATTACAAATGTGCACTACCATGCCCAGCTAGATCCTATTTTTAAAAAATAAAAGAGCTGCTGGAGGCGTAGCTCCAGGTAGTAGTACCAAAAAGAAAGAAAGAAAAAGAAAAAAGGTAGTACAAACACACCAAAAAAGAAAGGAACTTTTTTTGGCATCAACTTGATTTCTTATTATAATAATTTCATTTAGTTTTATCTATTCTTCTGCTTTTATAATCAAAGTCCATTATTATGTCACAAAAGATTTTAAGTAAATTATTCTGATATTATACTAGATTATATGTGAGAAAACTGAAATTCCTAGCTTAAAAATATAAATTAATCACACACATAAAATATATTACTAAAATATTTTTTCTGAAGATACATATTTACTAAAATATAAATTTAGTAATATCAGCTTTATCTTTACTATTTTCTAGCCTTATCAATAAATTTTTAAATTTCTGATTATCCCTTATTAAAATATTATTTTATTTATAAAAATATTGGTTGTATTTAAAATATTATATTTTATTTTTAGTAAGTTTGATCATTTGATTCCCTGAGATATAAACATATAAATACCTGCCTGTTATTTGCCAAGCACTTTACATACATTAATTTATTCAATTTTCATGATTATCCTCAAAAATAAATATTATTTCCATTTCTAGAGGACAAAACCCAGGCCCAGAGAGGCCCAGTACCTTGCGGTGCCACAGAGGTATTACAAAGACACACAGAAATTCAAAGCCAGAGCTGTGGAACGCCAAAGAACACAGATATTGTGCTTCTCAAGAAAACCTTTAGTTTTCATGTTTAAGCTAAAATCTCTTAACTCATTTTACCAACAACAAAATATCTGGTGGTATAAATATTAAATCATCTAATTTTGAGTCAAAACAGTGCATATAGCTGGAAAGTCTTTAGGGAATTAAAAAAAAAAAAAAAAGATTATACACTCAAGACAGGACAAGCCATTCCCTCCAGGGGTCATGACCAGCAAAACATTCCTCCTTTCCCGAAAGCAAGTGGAGAGCTCCAGCTCCCAGTCGTTATTATGTTTTATTTTAAATGAGAAGCTAAAGAGCCTACTATCTTCTTTGTATATTTTAAGCACAATTAGAAGGCTTTAAAATGTTTTCCTTTTCCTGATTTAGCACTTCGTGTAAATTCACTTTATTTCACACTAGCCCGGATCACTGGCATAATGGATGATTGTAGTGATTTTGAATGAGAACAGTAACAGTAAGAAGGATAAAGGAAGCTGGACATGATGGTACACACCTGTAATCCCAGGTGTGGGAGGCTAAAACAGGAGGATCACGGGTTCGAGGACAGCCTCAGCAATTTAGCAAGACCCTCAGCAACCTAGGGAGACCCTGTTTCAAAACAAACAAATAAATAAATAAAAAGGGCTAGAGATGTAGCTTGGAGGCAGAATGCCCCTGGGTTCAATCTCTAGTATGAGAAATGAAAAAGAATAAAAGATTTTTAAAGGAAGTGGCCAGGGCCTGAGACATGCAGAACCTTCCTTCCCTCATCTCCTAATTCAAACT
>PVLC010038315.1:0-14804 GCA_004027655.1 Graphiurus murinus | reverse complement strand
TATGTACTAATCAAATAAAGTGTTGAATTGTAATTATTAATTGAATCAATGTGTTATATATGCGTAAGTACATATGTAAGCATATAAAGATGTTTACCTTTTAAAATATATGATTACATATTTCTATGGTTAAACTATTAGTCAAAATATTAACTCTTTAATTTCCTTTTGTAACAAGTCTTCTTGGACATTTTAGTACAACTTTTAAAGAATCTGTATTAAAGACTACTTTTAGCAAATGTTTTAATAGAAAACTGGAAAAAAAACTTTGTATTTGAAATTACATATTTCTGAAAAATATGTAACAGATTATGTGAAAAAATGTACAAAAATTTTAACTGCTGTTACTTCCAAGAATTACACTGGATGTTTGCAAATAAATCTTTTCAGTCCTATCAGCCATTAAAAATAAAATACTATACTGATTTAAAAAAAAAAAGATGATGGTAAATTCTAATGAGACTCTCAAAAAAAAAGGTCCAGGGATATGTAGTTCTGTGATAGAGTGCCCCTGAGTTCAATCCCAGTACCTCAAAACACAAAACAAAACAAACAAGAAACAAAAAACCAAAAGCAAACATGAGTCGAGGAAAAAGCCTACCAACTGCTGTGTGTGGCATGTATGTCACTAGTGCTATGAACCACATTATGATGTGAGGCTATTTGTTATGAACTTCATATGAAGTTCTTTAAAGGCGTCAGAGGAAAAACAGGTCACTCACAAAGGAATAACGTCCAGCAAGACAGACTAAATCTTAATAGACATAATGGGCAAATTCTCTGACAACTATTTCAACTATTTTAGCAAGAAGAAATAGAAAACCTAAATAGTCCTATAGCTATTAAGTATATCAGATTCATAATTTACAAACCCTTCCCTCAAAGAAAATAAGAAAACTCTAGGCCCATATGGTTTCACTGGAAATTTCTACAACACTGAAGGAAGAAATAAAGCCATTATTCATACATAAACCCTCCCAGAAAATAGGGAAAAAAGAACACATCTCCTAGCTCTTTGGAGGAAGGCTGCATGACTTCCATACCCAAACCAGAGCAGGACATTTATGGCGGGAGGCCCAAACCTGGACCATTTCACTTAGGAGCAGAGTGGCAAAACCTTGTTCACAAACTGAACCTGGTAATGTCTTGCTTGTTTCAGTAACTTTTGCTCATAATAAAAATAATAGCAAATTATGAATAGGAGGGAAATTCTTTAATCCGATAGTGTTCTTAAATATATATTTAAAAATAATGTACTCCACCACGAAATATGGAAACCTTTTGAGGTGAGAAACAACACAAGGTTACCCATCTTTCCCGTTTCTATTCAGTATTGTACTGGAAGTTTGGCCCCTGTAATAAGGCAAGAAAAAGACACAAAAGCTTCAAAGTTTGTAAAAGAATATATAAAATTGTCATTTTTTTTTTTTTGGCACTGAGGATTGAACCAAGGGGAAGTCTATCTCTGAGCTATGCCCCCAAACCTTTTTATTTTTTGTTTTTGAAACAGAGTCTCAGCTAGGTTGCTGAGAGTCTTTGTTGCTGAGGCTGGTCTTGAACAAGTGATCCTGTCTTAGCCTCCCAAGAACTGGGATACCAGTTGTGCACAACCATATCCAGCTTTAAAATTGTCTTTTAAATAGAAAAATCCTGAAGAATCAACAGAGTAATTATTGGAATTACTGAGTTTAGAAGATTGCTGGAAAAAGGTGAAGATACAAAAATTAATGTATTTCAATATACCAGCAAAAAAGCAAATAGTTAAAAAAACACATCATATATAATAGCATTAAGATATAAAAATATAAAATACCCAGGAATGATTATAATGCAATTGCAAACCCAGAACATTTGGGAAAGCTTTTTTTTTTTTTTTTTTTAGACAAATAAACGAGCATGTAAACCTGTTTGTGAATTGGAAGTCTTGATATCTTGAAGATTTCAGTTCTCCATAAGTTGTAGATTCCATATTAATTCCCATCAATATCCAAAAGTTTTATTTTAATTAAAAAATGACAGCTGGGCATGGTGGCCCACACCTGTAATCCCAGTACTTGGGAGGCCGAGACAGGAGGATCCAGGTTCACGGCCAGCCTCAGCAACTTAGTGAGACCCTGTTTCCAAATAAAGAATAAAATAGGGCTAAGTATTGGAATGACTTTCTGTGTGTGTGTGTGTGTTTGTGTGTGTGTGTGTGTGTGAGAGAGAGAGAGAGAGAGAGAGAGAGAGAGAGAGAGAGAGAGAGAGACTGGGGATCAAACCCAGGGGCATTCTACCTCCTAGCTACACCCCCAGCTCTTTTAATTTTTGTTTTGTTTTGTTCTGCAAAAGGATCTGGCTAGGTTGCTGAGAGTCTCCTCTGGCTAAGTTGCTGAGGCTGTCCTTGAACCTGCAACCCTCCTGTCTCAGCCTCCCAAGAACTGGGATAACCGCGGTGTGCCACCATGCCGGGCAATGGAGCATTGTAAAATGAGGGGAATAACTGATAATACCGACTCAGGGGCTCTTTAGAAACCAGAGTAGGTGATGTGTTTAGACTTCAGCAGTGCTGGGCCCGTGCTCTCCTCTCCGGCTGGCGTATCTGTGGCTGTGAGCGGCATCTCAGACCCTCTGAGAGTCATTAAGGGGCAGACCTCCCTCTTATGGGCATCTTAGATTAGGAGCCTTTTTCTCAGAAATCTATATCTACATATATCTATAGCTATCTACCTACCTAATGTCTCTATCTATCTATCTATCTATCTGTAATCTATTCTACTCCTCTACACTCAAGCCTATTTTTTTTTTTTTTCAGCACTGGGGATTGAACTCAGGGGCATTCTACCTCCGAGTTATACCCCCAGCCCTATTTTTTTTTCTTTATTTGAAACAGGGCCTCACTAGGTAGCTGAGGCTGGCCACGAACCTGGATCCTCCGGTCTCAGCCTCCCAAGTCCTGGGATTACAAGCATGCGCCACCACTCCCGGCTTTCAAGTCTGGTTTTATTTTTTAATTTTCAAACAGGGTCTCACCAGGTTGCTGAGGTTGGCCTCGAATCTGCCATCCTCTGGTCTCAGCCTCCCAAGTGCTGGACAGGTGCCGCCATTCTTGCTTTTTTTCTGGATTTCAAAAGAAGTTAAGTCAACCAGGTCCCCTCCCACTTCCTTTCACATCCCTCATTCCCTCATGTCAGATTCCTTCCTTCCTTCCTTCCTTCCTTCCTTCCTTCCTTCCTTCCTTCCTTCCTCCTTCCTTCCTTCCTTCCTTCCTCTCCTTCCTTCCTTCCTCTCCTTCCTTCCTTTTTTTTCCTTCCCTCCTTCCCTCCCTTCCTTCCTTCCTTGGAGAGTCAGCTACAGACTCAGAAGACAGCTGCCTGGCCTTCGAATGGCCCCATGGGAAGCAGAAAGACGGAAGGCTGAGGCAGGCCACAGCGTGGCAGGACCAGGGTGTGGAGGAGGGATCCTCGCTGCAGCAAAACCCCACAGTGACACTGAGGCGATTGACAGCGTGCAGTGGAACAAACACACCACAGGCCGTTTAATAGATGGGGACAGTCCCCAGAGACGAAAGGACATGGGGAGAAGCCAAATAGGCAGGCGCAGACCTGGAAGGACAGGGCGCCCAGGTCCTGACAGAAGGGGCCGGAACCGTGGACAGCAGCAAGGCCTCCTGCCAGGAGTCATGGGGAAGGACCCACCCTGCAGAGACCCGGGAGCTACCAGGATTGGAAACAGTAAGAATCAGGCAGAAAAGACTCAGCCAACCCCGCTACCCCTTCCAGGAGGTCCCGGAATCCAGCAGCCCTGAGGCTTCTCCGCAACCTTGAATTCCAAACAGCCCTACACAGAAGTGCCTGCCGGGGTTTGAAGGAGGAGCCTTACACTCCTAAACTCCCGACCTGGCCCTGTTGCTTTGTTTGTTTTTAATGTGTGAACTCCACACAGCGCAGCCAGGAAGGGATTTGGTGTTGAGGTGTAGACCCCGGCAGCCCCTCTGCGGATTCTCCTGCAGGGCTACTGCCTCCTCTGCAGTGCCCCTGGCTGCATCAGGAAGCTCAGAGCTCAGAGCAGCAGCCCAGCGGCCTTCCTCCTGTTGTACCCATGATAGAACGGGCCCTGTAAAGAGTGAGACTTACTAAAAAAAAAAAAAAAAAAGTGCATTTATTATTTTCTAAAGGACTAGAGCCACCCCAAACAGAACAATCCAATGGCTTTTTGAAATTTTTTCAATGATGAGGTTTTTTTGTTTTTTGTTTGTGGTACTAGGGATTGAACTCAGGGGCATTCTACCTCCGAGCTATACCCCCAGCCCTATTTTTTATTCTTTATTTTGAAACAGGGTCTCGCTAAGTTGCGGTGGGCCTTACTAAGCAACTGAGGCTGGCCGCGAACCCGGATCCTCCTGTCTCAGCCTCCCAAATGCTGGGATTACAAGTGTGTGCCACCACGCCCGGCTAATGATGAGGTTTCTAAAGAATTGCATTGGTTACTCTATTTCCAGGACCCTCTCCCAACCCACCCCTTTGTGTGTGTGTGTTGGAGGGGAGCTTGGCTCTGTCTTCTATCTTTCCCTGACTTATAATAAACATCCGTATTTCTATAAAAAAGAATCATTCTAGTGCCTGGGAGGCTGAGACAGGAGGATCACAGGCACACAGGTTTGAGGCCCTGTTTCAAAATAAAGGTAAAATCAGACTGGAGGTGTAGCTTGGAGGTAGAATGCCCCTCAGTTCAATTCCCAGTACCAAAAATAAATAAATAAATAAATAAATAAATAAATAAATAAATAAATAAATAAATATTAGTTTGCAACTTTAAAAACAGCAACCAGCTATGTATAGTCAGTGGCACACACCTATAATTCCAGTACTTGGGAGGCTGAGACAGGAGGATCCAAGGTTTGGGGCCAGCCTCAGTAACTTAGCAAGACCCTGTTTCAAAATGAAAAAACAAAAAAGGCCTGGGGGTGTAGCTTGGAGGTAGAATGCCCCCAGGGCTCAATCCTCTGTACTAAGACAAAAACCCAGTAACCAGTCATTGGGTTACTTCCAAACGGAGAGACTGGCCCACTGGTGGTGGCAGTATTATTTGCTCTTATAATTTTTTTTTTATACTGGGGATTGAACCCAGAGGCATTCTATCTTCTATTTACACCCCCAGCCCAATTTTATTTCTTATTTGGAAACAGGGTCTCCCTAGGTTGACAAGAGTATCATTAGCAATCCTCCTGTCTCAGCCTCCCAAGTACTGGAATTATAAGCCTGCACCACCACGCCCGGCTTGCTCTTATGAAATCTTTATGTGTCACTTATAATCTAGGACTTTTGAATCTTTTTGTTACATCTACTCAATCGGTTTGGGGAAATACAAAATGGCAAAAGGAGCTGGGCATGGTGGCCCATGCTTGTAATCTCAGTACTTGGGAGGCTGAGACAGGAGGATCACAAGTTCTAGGACAGCCTCAGCTAATAGTGACACTCTCATCAACCTATTGAGACCCTGTTTCCAAATAAAAATAAAATAGGGCTGGGGGTATAACTCGGAGGTAGGATGCCCTAGGTTCAATCCCCAGTACCCTCCCCTCCCCAACACACACGAGAGGAAGATACTCCAAAATACCAACATCTGAACTGTGGTTAGCCTCGTTTTCATTTCCATATACAGGTACACATGTATGATATTGTAATATATGTAGTCAGCATGTTCTTTAATGAGCACACATGATATAATCAGGAGAGAAATGTGTTTGGGGTGCTTGTCTGGTTTCCTAGGTCTCCCCCTCCCCCACTGGAGGGATGGCAGCAGCCCGGGGTCCTCTCGGGTCTTTCTGGAAGGGCCGGGCTTCCCCAGGAGGGCTAGACCCTGGGAGCGAAGCGGCGGACCTCCCTCCCAAGGAAGCGCCAGGTTATTAACCCGGTTTCTTTACAGCCGCTGTAAACGGTCACGCCCGGCAGCCCTCCCTGAAAGGGCTGCGGAGGGGACCTGATCCCAGCACAGCGACAAAGATCAGAAACCAGCCGGGGGTGGGGCGGCAGGTGGGACGTGAGGGCCAGGGGACCCCGCACCAGTGACCCCAGTGGGCACCGCGCGACCCTAGCCCTGGACCCAGCTCTCCAAGGCTCGGGAGCGGGCAGGTTTCATCGTGCACGTTAGAAACCTTACATTCCTGTATGCTCTGATTTTGTCCATACTTGGCCGGGCCCCCTCCTGCTCAGAGCGACAGTTTTAGAGAGACCGTGAGCTTCCTGGACCACGGGAAAAGTCGCCCCCGAAGCGACAGGATGGGAGCGCCCGAGGCCCCCTCCCGCCCCGGGGTAAAGGAGCGGCGGGGTGGGGCGTAGAGACCCTTGGTGGCGCGGGACCCAGCCTCCTCCTGTCTACACCTTTCCTGCACTTTGACCCTTTATTCGACGTGGAGGCTCGGGGTGCGGCGGGGGGGGGGGGGTCTCAGGCCACCGACGCGCTCTGGAAGGGGAGTGACGCTCCGGGGCAAGCAGGTTCCCAAGGAGCCGGGAGCCCAGGGCGGCTGGAGGAGAATCCTGGGGTGGGGGTGTTGGTAGCAAATGAGGTCCTTTTGGTGTTTCTTTGCAGAAGGAGACGTCCCTCCCGTGTCAGCCCCCAGGGAATTTCCATACGTCCTAGACAACAAAGGAGCCGAGTAATTGGGACCGACACCAGGTGCCCCCACTTCCGGCTGTCAGTTCCGAGTTGGAGAGGGGCGCACGGAGCCCGGCCAGGGGGCTCCCCCTGGCACCCTCTGGGCAGCGCGGAGCCGTCGGACCCCAGAGTCGGTCCCCGCCAGAGTTAGGGGCGCCAGGGCTCCCTCGTTGGGGCGCCCACCTGGGCCCGGGCTTTTTCCAGGGCAAAGAAGACCCGGAGACCGAGGCTGGAGCCCGGGTCCCTGTGGACGCGATGCGCGCGGAGTGCCGAGCGCTTTGGCTGGAGCCCACGCTTCCTTCCCCCCTTGGCGGGCTCCCGTTTTAGAGGAATGTTATTGCCCAAAGAGACCCCATTGAACTATTTCCTGCTCTTTGTCACCTTCCCCTGCCTCTCCCCGCGGAGGTTCTCACCGAGAGGTCATAAACCCGCTGCGGCCGACACCGCTTGGCGCTGCGGGCGGGAGGGGAGACGCTCCTTCCTCGCGCAAAAGCTTCCGCCAGAAAGTAGACGGACGCCGAGGGCCGCCGGGGCCACACCCGGTGCGCGCCGAGCCGTCCCTGGAGGGCGCCCGGACACCTCTGGGCATGGGGCCGTTTTATGGGCGTCGGTTTATCTCTCTGTGTGCAGAGACTGACTCCCCTTTCCTGAACAGGTGAGGACTGCGGGGACTCCAGGGCACCCCGGGGGATGATCCACGGCCCGGGGCGCACGGGGTGCGCAAGTTGCCGGGCTCCAGGGCCGAGCTGCGCGGGGGTATCGGGCACTGCGGCCCCGGGGAGGGCGGGGAGGACGCAGGTGAGCGCGGGCGACTCTCCAGGTTGGCGTGGCTGCGGGGTCGGCGCTGCGCCGGGAGCGCCGACTGCTCCCCTCCTTCCTGCCGGGCTCGGGCCCGCCCCGCCGCTTTGATGGAGGTGCAAACATTTGGGGGAGGGCGGGGGTGTTGGGACTGCGCCGGAGCGCAGAGCGTCGGGGCCCAGGATTTACAGGAAACCGGTGCGGGAGCCCATTGTTGGCCGCGGGCCTCCCGGGCCCGCCCGGCGGGGTCTGATATGGCCGCGCGCGGCCAATGGGCAGCTGTCCGGCACTTCAAAGGCCGCGCGGCCCAATCCGCTGCGCCCCCCCTCCGCGGCCCTATTTATGGGAAGGGGACCGAATTTTTCTCCCCAGAGACCTACTCCCGGGGCGCCTAGGGGAGTTCAAGTGGACACGCTTCTCCCCCTCCCCGCCCCTTCCCCACCTCCGGGCCCTGAGTCCGGAGCCGTCGAGGGTCCTGGCCGCAGCGGCCCCTTTTCTCGGGAGAGCAGCGGGGCAGGGCGGCGAAGGTGGATCTCGGGTAGCGCGTCCCGGCTCGGCTCGCGGCGGCGGGGAGCGGCGGGATGAGCGCCCCGGGCGCCGAGGGCGCGGGCCTGGGCCTGCAGGGCCGCGTGGACCACCTGCTCAGCGCCGTGGAGAGCGAGCTGCAGGCGGGCAGCGAGAAGGGCGACCCCACGGAGCGCGAGCTGCGCGTGGGCCTGGAGGACAGCGAGCTGTGGGTGCGCTTCAAGGAGCTCACCAACGAGATGATCGTGACCAAGAACGGCAGGTAGGCGCCCGCCACGGCCGGCCGGGCCGGGAGGGCCGCCGTCCACGCCTGCTTTTTTCAGCGTAAAGGGGACTTGGCGTCTGGGCTTCGGTTGTGTGCAACCCTGGTGGACTTCCTAAGCCGCACGCATTTGGGAGGAAGCTTGGGGAGGGGGGGCTCGAACCGCAGGGAGCAGGTCCAGGAACCTTTAGGACAGGTGAGGAGCCTGGCCTGGCGTGGCTTTCCATCTGAAAGCCTTCGCCAGGTCCTCTCCGGAGGTAGGAGGACAGAGTGGAAGCTGCTTGGGTTGGGGGACCGGGCGCTCTGGGGACAGGGCTAGCTTCCAGGTCCCTTTTTGAAGCTCCCAAGGAGGCCCCTCTTGGCCCCGAAATAACGCGTCTCGGTGCTGAGCGCCCCCAGCATCGGGGTCCTCCTGCTGCGCCCCGACTTTTCCAGGAGGATGTTCCCCGTGCTGAAGGTGAACGTGTCGGGCTTGGACCCCAACGCCATGTACTCCTTCCTGCTGGACTTCGTGGCTGCCGACAACCACCGCTGGAAGTACGTGAATGGGGAGTGGGCGCCCGGGGGCAAACCCGAGCCCCAGGCGCCCAGCTGCGTCTACATCCACCCCGACTCGCCCAACTTCGGTGCGCACTGGATGAAGGCGCCGGTCTCCTTCAGCAAAGTCAAGCTCACCAACAAGCTCAACGGGGGCGGCCAGGTAGGCGGATGGAGCCGGCAGGGCTGGGCCAGCGGCTGGAAGGACCCTGAACTCCGCACTTCTGCTGCCTGGGGATTTAGGAAGGGCTTCCACAGACAGGAGGTGACCTGTTCCTAGAGAGAAGGCCACAGCCTTCCCCAGCTGGATCAAATCCCAGCCAAATCTTTCCCAATTAAATTAAGGCGGCTGCTTATATTAAGCCGAGGAGGTTCACACCCAGCTGGGAGTGGGTGACCCTGCTTTTGAAGATTGCCTGCAGTGTCTGAGCTCCGGGAACATCTCTGGGGTGTAGCTCCAGGCTCTGCTAGAAAGGAGAGCAGTATTGATGGCAAATGGTGACCTTCCAGGGTAAATTCTGAACAAACTTGTAAATTTGTCCTTTTTAAAAAAATTGTTTTGGTAGTACCAGGAATGGAACCTAGGGGTAATTGACACTCCCCCGCCCCAGCCCTATTTTTTATTCTTTTTTTGGAAACAGGTTCTCACTAAGTCTCTGAGGGCCTCACTAAGTAGCTGAGGCTGGCCGCAATCTGTGATCCTCCTGTCTCAGCCTCCCAAGTACTGGGATTACAAGCGTGCGCCACCATGCCTGGCAAATTTGTCCTTTTAAAAAGAACATTCTTTAGTCTGAGACTGCCCCTGGAAGCTGGCTAAGGCTTATTTATAAAGATGATGGAACCCTGGAGGCTTTGGGGCTCCATGCTACCAGCTCAGAGGATTTTGCGATGGCCATTCATTACCTTTACTGATGTGGGGCACCTCACATCCCTTTTCCCAACCGAGCGAGCAAGCGAGAGGTGGGAAGCAGGATGTGTAACCCACCCCTACCCCCGGAAGCATTTGTAGCATTTGCAGGCCCTCCAGGGCTTCCTTGGGAGCAGGAGGACTTTCTGCAGCTCCCGTGCAGTTTATCCCCTGGATATGGGTGGAATGGAGGTGCTGGCGTCTTGAGGCAGGATGTGGGTTGCTGTGTCTCCCTCAGATCATGTTGAACTCCTTACATAAGTATGAACCTCGGATCCACATCGTGAGGGTGGGGGGCCCGCAGCGCATGATTACCAGCCACTGCTTCCCAGAGACGCAGTTCATCGCAGTGACGGCTTACCAGAACGAGGAGGTAAGCGGGCAAGGGAGGGCAGGACTAGGCTTGTGTGGTGTGGGTGGCCACGGCACAGTCTTGGAATGGTGACCTGGGGAAACTGCACCACGCAGACCCCTTTCAGTTTACCACCACGGTAGTGGAGGAAAAGGGAGAAAAGCTGAAAATAAACCTTTATTTTAAAGGATCCCGTTTCCCTCTTTATGCATTAGAATGTCCACAACTAGACACGACTATGAGGTGCTTGGGAAGGTGCATGAAGCATGTGGCTTAAGTACTCCCAGACTTTCTGGAGTGAGCGAGGGGCATCGTCTTACTTTGGAAATCTTTTGGAAAGAGTGGGTGACAGCTCCCCTCACCCCCAGCCTATGCAATGTGAAGGCTCACCCAAATAAAAAAATACCAACTGGGTGTCCTCAAGAAATTCCAAAGCTAACCCAAAGCATAAGAAATTGGTGACTCGTTGGCTGAGTTGTCAGTGTTGACCACAAACAAGAAGTCACAGCAGAAGCGTATTTCCCTGGCAACCCCAGGTTAAGTTTGAGACATTTTGATTTATACACATGGAACATTGCTGGGGGCAGGCTAAATTTATTGTGAACTCCGCTTAGAAAATTGGCATTGAAAACTTTTCATAAACTTGCAATTTCTCAGCTACTTCAGATGCAAATAGAAAAAGTACATCTGGGAGAATTTCTAACTGGCTTTGGGTATTTAAAATCGGTGCTAGCGTTTCTCCATTTCCTGGTGCCGAATTAAATGCTCTGGCTAATGAGCAATGTCCTGGGAAATACATTTTCTTTCTTTCTTTTTTTCAGATCACAGCGCTTAAAATAAAATACAATCCCTTTGCCAAAGCTTTCCTGGATGCAAAGGAAAGGTAAGAGAATTCTAACTCTTCCCCGGGCCAAGGAACTATGGGGAAAGATGCCATATTGCTGTACGTACTCTCCTGATATATTTTTTCTCTCTCTCTGTCCTTATTTTTTCCTGTTTGGACAGAAGCGATCACAAAGACATGATGGAAGAAGCCAGGGACAGCCAGCAAGCTGGCTACTCCCAATGTACGGTTTGTGGCACCCCGTGTCCTCCAGTCCTGCGTCCTCCGTGTGCCTCGTTTTAGGACTAGTCTTGCTGAACACTACAGGCCAGAAACAAAGCCACAGTGCATTGCTGGGAGTGGTCCAGGAGCAGGATTGCCCTTCTGTGTGCATTGAGGCACGGGGCCTCGGATGTGGAATCCGTGTAACCATCCTGAGCCAGCTCTACCTGGGGCGGTGGGGGCTCACCCAGCCTGGGAGGACTCCCCTGGGCTCTCGGTTTTTGCTCTGAGGCAGCTGCAGCTGTGCCGGGCCTGGGCTGGACCACCGGCACCTCCTCCTTGGATGTTTAGACATGGGCCGGAGGAGAGAGGAGAGCCTGGCGCCACATCTTCTCCGAGATGGTTGCTACTTTCGTTAGTGGTGGAAAACTGCAGGACCAAGTGGCAGGAAGCTTATGAACAGCTTTTCCTTGTAGTCTTCTTTGTTTCTGAGGGTAGATCATCAACCTGTTGGGTTTTTTGGAGGAGGGGGGACCTGTGGTTTGTGAGAAGGCTAGTTCTACTTTAAGTTGCATTTTTTTTTTAGGACTTACAGGAGTCTGGGCAAGGGGGTGCAGGTCTATATGGCGACGTCTCTTGGAAGAAAATACAAGGGATAAACTTTCCTCTCCTCCCAGGGGAGAGCACAGAGAGGCTGGAGAACTGACTGCATAGGGCAGGAAAGCCAGTGCTGCCGGTCACTTCAAAGGCTGTGTGGACCAGCCTGTGCCCTCCTCCTCAAGTGGCCATTGTCAATTGAATGCAGCCGTTTTATTTATTTATTTATTTATTTATTTATTTTTGTGGTACTAGAGATGGAACCTAGGGGCATTCTTCCTCCGAGCTACACTCCCAGCCCTATTTTTTTCTATCCTTTATTTTGAAACAGGGTCTCACTAAGTTGCGGAGTGCCTCACTAGGTAGCTGAGGCTGGCCGTGAACCCGGATCCTCTGGTCTCAGCCTCCCAAGTACTGGGATTACAAGCGTGGGCCACCACCACGCCCATCTAGACATGGGCGTTTTAAATGATCTTCTAGTCTGATTTAGCAAAAGCTCCCCCACCATAGTGGCCCTAGGACAGTCATGTAGGAGCAGACGGCAGATGTCTTGAGGCCGGTCTGTGACCTTCCCTCATTGAAATGTCGCCTGGAGAATTGTTGAGTTTGGAAGCGGGAGCAGAGTGGTTGTCACCCTAAGCATTGCCTTTTCTGAATTAAAAAAAAAAAAAAAAAAAAAAACTTAAGAAAAAGGAATGAAGAAGAAATTGGATCTTTCAAACAGGACAATCTGAGAGCCGCTTTCTGATCTGTGGGGAGACTGCTGGCGAGATCTGGGGTCTGAAATAGAAGAAAGGTTAAGCAGGGAATGGGGGACCCCGGGCGGAGCCCCAGGGCAGCTGTGGGCAGCAGGCGTATCCCCTGGGAGCTCTCCTTGGTCTCTGCCGTCTCCACTGACACTCTGCCCCGGTGGAAAGCCACCTGCCTTGGCTTGGGGATCCTGGCAGTGGATCTTCGCAGCTCGGGGGCGCTCAGGCGTGCCGATACAACAGGGTTCGGCAGGCTAAGAGTTCCCAGGCACTTGAGCGCCCAGCCGGCAGAGGCCTTTAACGTGGGCACTACATGGGGGTTGGTGTCCTGGACGGCCCGCTGAGTGTGGTACTCAGAGGATTGGTAGGATCACTCACTTCCCCAGAGAGCCCGGAGGACAAGCCCCAAGCTCCTGGTCTACAAGTAAAGGCCAGTTACTCAGCATTCTTTCTTCACAGCAGGGGGCTGGCTTCTTCCTGGAACTGGCACCCTCTGCCCACCGCCCTCGAGCCCCCACCCTCAGCTTGGAGGCCCCCTGTCTCATGGCTGTGAGCGGTACCCGGCCCTGAGGAGCCACCGACCCTCGCCCTACCCCAGCCCGTATGCTCATCGGAACAGCTCCCCAAGTAGGTAGCCCGTCTGTCTGTCTGTCTACCAGGGGCTGGGGGTGGTTGGGGGCCCCTCTGGGGAGGCCGCCTACAGGGAGAGACCCGCTTCTCAACCCAGTTCTTAGCGGCTCCAGGGCTGACCTTCACGTCCTGTGTACACCACACTGGCTCAAGCTCAGATCCATTCCGGGAGCCTTCTGTGTTGAGCATGCCTCGGGGTTCTGTGCAACGTTTTTTGTTTGTTTTTGGCACTGAGTATTGAACCCATTGGCATTCTATGGCTGAGCTATACCCCTAACCCTGTTTTATTTTTTATTTTGGAACATGGTGTTGAGGCTGACCTTGCTTGATTCTGCAATCCTCCTGCCTCAGCCTCCCAAATCCTGGGATTTCAGGCATGCGCGACCACACCTGGCCAAGGGTTTTAAAGTGACAGATTCCTAGGCCTCTCCACAGAACCCTGGGTCAGTCTCTAGCGTGGAACCCAGGCTCGGCTGTTCTGTGCCCTTCTCTAGAGTGCTGGCTCAGCCAGGCCCAGAATTCCTGGCTAGACCAGACTCCTCAATGTGGTGCCTGGTCCGGCAGCTTCAGCATCACGGAGACCTGGCCAAGTCCCAGGACCCGGCCCCGACCGCCAGCTCGGCCCCTGCAGGGAGGCAGCCCTCTGGGTGGCCTGGAGCAGGCGTCTTTGTTCAGCGCTTTGAGGCAGCCTGCAAAGACCCCTGGCCTAGTTCTCACCAATGCTTTGTGTGCCCAGATTCAACTTTGTCTGCTCCAAAAGGAGGAAAAAAGCTACGGGACACCATAAAGCAATTAAGCAATTACAGCCGATTTGCAATGAAGTGGTCCTTGGGACCGTTCAACCCGAGACTAGACTCTGAGGCTGGAAGATCATATTTTTTTTTTTTTTTTGCGGTGCTAGGGATTGAACTCCGGGGCATTCTACCTCCGAGCTACACCCCCTGCCCTATTTTTTATTCTTTATTTTGAAACCGAGTCTCACTAAGTTGCGGAGTGCCTCACTAGGTAGCTGAGGCTGGCCGCGAACCCAGATCCTCCGGTCTCAGCCTCTCGAATGCTGGGATTACAAGCGTGCGCCACCACGCCCGGCTAATATTTTTAACTTGCCTGGAGTAATGGTTTCCATTCGACTCCTGAAATCATCCTTTGGGAGGAAAGGTGGTTAAAGATACATTTATTTATTTATTTATTTATTTATTTATTTATTTATTTATTTATTTACTTTTGCGGTACTGGGGATTGAGCCCAGGGGCATTCTACCTCCAAGCTATACCCCCAAGCCCTATTTTTCATTCTTTATCTTGAAACAGGGTCTCACTAAGTTGTGGAGTGCCTCACTAAGTAGCTGAGGTTGGCCTCGAACCCGGATCCTCCAATCTCAGCCTCCCAAGTACTGGGATTACAAGCATGCGCCACCAGGCCCGGCTAGCTACATTTATTTTTAAGGATAAGTAGTGCAGGCTCTGGGGGCAGCTCAGGGGGAGCACTTGCCCAGCGTCGCGAGGTCCTGGGCTCCCTCCCCAGCACATCAAGCAGAAGTCACCCCTGACTAAGTGGCTGTAGGACGAGCTTCTCCAGGGCATCTACTGATCCACTGATAAAGGGAAAAGCTTGCACTTACTGGAATATATTTGCAAATAAATAATTGGACAATAAATATTCACCCTGGTGGCCAATTAAATAGGCTAATGGATTATTTTCTGTGTTTAATATCCACCCACTATTTTTTGTTTTTTGTTTTTGTTTTTATCTTAATTGTTTTTGGA
>PVLC010038314.1:0-14830 GCA_004027655.1 Graphiurus murinus | reverse complement strand
CGCCAGAATCTGTAGAGTTGAATTTGTTGAATGAAACACCCATCTGATTCGACTCCACTGTAATTAGATGTGTCGCACGTGTTAATCAGGATTACCATCCTCACCCGCTCACTGCAGCAGCACTCTTCCCTAGGGATGGGTTCCGACAGTAAATCCGGGACTGGGGTGTCACTGTTACAGAGCCTTGCAGGATTGGGGGATCTGGAGTCCTTCCTGCTCGCGGTCACCAGCGCCTCAATAGGCGTCTTCGGGTAGCTAGGTCGCTGGGACTCGGAGAACTGGCAGCGATTGGACTGAGATGGGCTGGGGTCGGAACTGGGGCGTCCGCGGAGCCGGCCCAAAGGCGGGGCTTTGAGGAGTCTGAGTCAGGCTGGGGGCGGAGCCGAGCCGGGGCGGGGCCAGACATAGAGGCGGGGCTCCAAGGAAACGGAGGCTGGGGGCGGAGCCGAGCGGGCCCGGGCGGGGCTCTGACAGGACTGAGTAAGGCGGAGCAAAGCCGGGGCGGGGCGGGGCCAGGCGCAGAGGCGGGGCTCCGACAGGACTGAGTAAGGCGGGGCGAAGCCGGGGCGGGGCGGGGCCAGGCGCAGAGGCGGGGCTCCGAGGGGCGGATCCGCGCTCCACGCCGGGCGCCCGGGGGCGGTCTCTGCGGGGCGGGCGGGGCCGGCCGGCGCTCTGTGTGGCCGCGGCCATGAAACTGCAGCCGC
Source organism: Graphiurus murinus (assembly GCA_004027655.1). Taxonomy (NCBI): domain Eukaryota; kingdom Metazoa; phylum Chordata; class Mammalia; order Rodentia; family Gliridae; genus Graphiurus; species Graphiurus murinus. The sequence continues at coordinate 14,126 of PVLC010038314.1, read as the reverse complement.
CCGGCTAGGCCCCGGGCGGCTCTAGCCCAGGGCGGCCCTTGGAGGGCTGAGCCCGCTCCTCGGCTCCGGTTCTGGGCGGGCGAGCGGCCGCTCACCATGCCCGGCAAGCACCAGCACTTCCAGGAACCCGAGGTCGGCTGCTGCGGGAAATACTTCCTATTTGGCTTCAACATTGTCTTCTGGGTGAGCGCGGGGTCGGCTTCAGGCCCTGTGCTGGGAGCGGTGAGGGAATGAAGTCCAGTCCCTTAGTAGGGGAGGTCACTCCCTGGTGCCAGAGTCTGTGGTTCGAGACAGTACCCGACTCCTTCCTTCCACTCCCATACCTAGTCCCAGGACCACCCAAGGGAGCTCTAGGAGGCCGGGATTGCTAGGGGCGGGACCCTGCTATGGCTTGCCGGGGGAGGGGGGGGGGATCTTCTTGTGCAACCCAGAGGCTGGGCGGAGGAGGAGGAGGGGTTCTCTCCAAGACCCCAGGGACATGCTGGGTGTGGGTCGGCCCCTCTCAACCAGCCCCTTTCTGGGGGAAAGAACCCTATCCCTGGTTTAGCCGATGAGAAGAGAGTCCGGCGGGTCCCCCCCCCCCCTTTCCCCTTCAACACCTGGGTCTGGGGCCCCGCCCCGGGTTCCTGCAAAGTAGACTGGGTCATAGCCCTCTTCTTCCCGCAGCCTAGTACCAGGAGGCAGGCCCGCTGGGAAGGCTGGGAGGAGCCAAAGCCGAGCCTCTGCCGCAGGGAGTAGGGATCTCCCAGTTGAGGACCCAGGGAGCTATGTCTGGGGGACAGAAGTCAACATTCCACAGCTGCTGAAACCCAGGCTCCCGGGTGGGGCTATCCCTGCTCAGAGAAGGGAGCTGTTAGTCCCCTCCCAGGGTGGCATCTGTGCCCCAGTCCTGCCAAGTCATTTTTCCTTCCTCCCTCCCCCTTGTCTTCTCCAGAGCTCCCGCCTCTGCAGTCTCTGCTTCTGAGGCCATGGGTCAGAATGCCAGGCCATTTCACCTGTGTTCAGCAGGATTCAGTGGCCCTGTCCACTTAGTCCTCATACCTCTGCAGCCCTCAGCTTTGGAGGGTGTGGGCCTGTGCAGGGAGCACTGGTGAGGAAGTCTGGAGACCTGGCTGCGAGGCCCTGGGCAAGTCACCTCTCTAGTCTGGGCCTCAGCTTTCCAGCTTATGAGGAGGTGATTTGCAGTTTGCCCCTCAGGGTTGTTAGACAGATTAAATGAGTTCTATTCTCACAACCATCTTAATATCATTATTATTTTGGTCCTGGGGATCCAACCCAAGGACATTCTAACTCCGAGCTACATACTTAGTCTTTCTTTCCTTATTTATTTTGCTGTACTAAGGATTAACCCAGGGGCATTCTACCTCTGAGCTATACCCCAGCCATTTTTTAAATTCTTTCTTTCTTTATTATTATTATTATTATTTTGCGGTACTAGGGATTGAACTCAGGGGCATTCTACCTCCGAGCTATACCCCCAGCCCTATTTTGTATTCTTTATTTTGAAACAGTGTCTCATTAAATTAAGGAGTGCCTCACTAGGTAGCTGAAGCTGGCCGCGAACCTGGATCCTCCAGTCTCAGCCTCCCAAATGCTGGGATTACAAGCATGTGCCACCATGCCCAGCTTAATTCTTTATTTTGAAATAGAGTCTCACTAAGTTACAGAGGGCCTCACTAAGTAGTTGAGGCTGGCCATGAACCTCCAATCCTCTTGTCTCAGCTTCCCCAAGTACTGGGATTACAAGCATGTGCCACCACACCTGGCTTATTTTTTTATTTTGAAACAGGGTCTTGCTAAGTAACAGGCTGGCCTTCTGTCTTGCAGTCCTTCTGTCTCAGCCTCCCAAGTACTGGGATTACAAGCATGTGCACCATATCTAGCTTTATTATCATTATTTTTTGTGGTATTAGGCATTGAACTTGGGAGTATTCTATGTCTGAGCTATACCTCCAGTCCTTTTTATTTTTTATTTTGAAACAGGGTCTTGCTAAGTTGCTGAGGCTAGCCTCAAACCTGCGGTCCTCCTCTCTCAGCCTCCCCAGCACTTGGATTACAGGCATGTGCCTGGCTTATATGAATTACGAATTCATCAAATAGATTAATCCACTAATAATGATAGAGTCCTCATGATCCAGTCACTTCCCCAAACTCCAGCTCTGAACACTGCTGCATTCAACACATGAGCTTTTGGGGGATGATCTAGATCATCCTCCAAAACAGTAACATCCAGGAAGGAGCCCCTGAGGTCCACCCCAAGGCAAGGGGTATCTTCAGTCCCCCAAGCCGTCCTGCAGGGAAGAAGGACTGAGATGCATCCTTGGGACAGTCCAAGCCCCTCTCCTCTCCTGCCTGGCTTCCTAGGGAAGGAAGAGCGAGGGTCCTGGTGCTAATGTCCATCCCTGAGCTCTCTGCTGTGGCTCTTGCAGGTTCTGGGAGCCTTGTTTCTGGCCGTTGGCCTCTGGGCCTGGGGTGAGAAGGTAAGGTGGTGGGCTTGGGGTGGGGTGTGGGGCTGCCCAGGACACGGTGGTGGGAAGGCCAGCCCCGCACACCTGCTCTGCTCCTTCTGCACAGGGTGTTCTCTCCAACATCTCAGCGCTGACAGATCTGGGAGGCCTCGACCCTGTGTGGCTGTTTGTGGTGGTAGGAGGCATCATGTCTGTGCTGGGTTTTGCTGGCTGCATCGGGGCCCTCCGGGAGAACACCTTCCTGCTTAAGTTTGTAAGTGTCCCCCATTCACTGAGGACCCAGCCTCTTCCCACTCAGGTCCTGCAAAATATTGTTACTTAGTAAAAGTAGTTTTACTGTTATGCTGTCATCCTCATTAGATTCAAGTTATCTATACTTATTAGGATCCTTTCTGTTGTAAATGACTAAAACCCAGGGACTAAGCATAAAAGGGTGTATATCAGCTCACGTAAAACAAACAAAAAAACCCCCAAAAAAACAACAACAAAAAGAAACAAAAAACCGAGAGGTGTGTTGGCCATATATCACTTGCCAGGTCTGTTTCTCTGCTCTTGGGGTGGGCACCATTCTGCATGAGTGGACCATGCTCAGGAAAAGGTGTTGGCTTCACCTTGCTGTCCCAGGAGCTCTTACTGGAGGCTAGGGCACTTTTCTCCTAAAGTGCTTTGAGTTTTCTTGACTCTGATTGGCCATCTCTGGACCAATCCCTGTGGGCCAGGAGGAGGCAGTGCTCTGATTGGCCATGCCTGGACTAATCCCTGTGGGCCAGGAGGAGGTAGTGCTCTGATTGGCTATCTCTGGACCAATCCCTGTGGGCCAGGAGGAGGAAATGCTCTGATTGGCATGCTGTTGGCATAGCCCAGTCCTCTCTCTGGGAATAGGGAGAGAACTAACTGGAGATGGCTCCATTTCAAACCTGGAACTGAAGGTATGCAGCACTGCAAAAAAAGAAAGTAACACAGTAAACAGTACTAAAATAAATGGTAGGGTGGGGCCTCTGGGCTCTCTGGTGTCTAGGTGGAGGTAGGGATGAAGCTCTTCCCAGTGGAGTCCCCAGAACTCTGTGTCTCTAGCCCCCACCATCTCTGTGCTCCACCTCAGTTCTCCGTGTTCCTTGGCCTCATCTTCTTCCTGGAGCTGGCGACAGGGATCCTGGCCTTTGTCTTCAAGGACTGGATTCGTGACCAGCTCAACCTCTTCATCAACAACAATGTCAAGGCCTACCGGGATGACATTGACCTCCAGAACCTCATTGACTTTGCTCAGGAATATGTGAGTGCAATGTCGAACACGGGCCACATGAAGGAGATGCCTGACAGGACTATGAGAGGGAGCAAGTTCCCCATGTGCTAGGACCACCCCCTCAGCCACACAGACCAGCAGCTCCTGGTGATGCCCATGGATCCCCATTGTGCTTAGCCTCATAGGGACACAGATTTGGGAAACAGACTCCAGAGGCTCCCAGCTGGTGGCTCCCAGGCCAGGGCTTATGACACACTGAAATGGAAGAATTTTAACATAAAAATATTGATTTTCCCTTCTATTAAACCTTGAGTCCAGAGTACATCCCTGGCTACACTGCTGTGCCCCCTTTACTGGATGAGGGGCACTCTGTCATGGTCCCCAGCACTTTGTTTTATTACACTTGTCAGCCCTTTTTTCTCATATCACAATCATTCATTGCTTAAAGATGGGGACACATTCTGAGAAATGGGTCACTAGGCAATTTCATCAATGTGCAAACATCATGGCGTGTACGTACGCAATCCTAGATAGTCTAGGTCAACTTGATCTGGCTTCTTGATGCAAACGAGAGTTGGTAAACACGAGGTGGTGAGGCTGATGTCAGCATGGCACACAGTTACAGCAAACTTTTTTTGTGTGTGTTATTGAGGATTGAAGATTGAACCAAGGGGGCTTCTACCTCTGAGCCACACCCCAACCCATTTTATTAATGTATTATCATTATTATTATTATTATTATTGTTGTTGTGTGTGTGTGTGCATGTGTATGGTACTGGGGGATGGAACTCCAGATGCATTCTACCTCTGAGCTGTATCCCCAGCCCTATTTATTTATTTATTGTGGTACTGGGGATTGAACCCAGGAATATTCTGCCTCTGAGCTATGACCCCAGCCCTATCTTATTCTTTTTTTTTAAACAGGGGAGTCTCATTAAGTTGCGGAGGGCCTCACAAGTTGCTGAGGCTGGCCGCGAACCTGTGATCCTCCTGTCTCAGCCTCCGAGGTACTGGGATTACAAGTGTGTGACACCATACCCGGCTCCCTGTTTTATTTTTATTTGAAAACAGAGTCTCACTAAATTACTGAAGGACTCACCAAGTTGCTGAGATTGGTCACAAACCTGTGATTCTCCTGTCTTAGCCTCCTAGGTACTGGGATTACAAGCATGTGCCAGTATGACTGGCTTTATTTTTTTAGTTTGAAACAGGGTCTTGTTAAATTGCCAAGGGTCTTACTAAGTTGCTGAGGCTAGTCTCAAACCTGTGATCCTCTTGTCTCAGGCTCCCAAATACTAAGTTTTTTGTTTTGTTTGTTTTTGTGTTATTGGGATTGAACCCAGTGGCATTTTACCTCCAAGCTATACCCGCAGCCCTATTTTATTTTTTATGTTGAAACAGGGTCTCAATAAGTTGCTAAGGACTTTGCTAACTTGATGAGGTTGGTCTTGAACTTGTGATCCTCTGTCTCAGCCTCCCAAATACTGGAATTACAGGCAAGCACTACCGAGCCCAGCTTTTTTTTTTTTTTTTGAGATGGGTCTCTGTATTGCACAGGATGGCCTCAAACTCCTGTAATCAAGCCATCTTTCCACCTCAGCTTCCCAAGTAGCTGGGGCTATAGGTATATGCCACCACAGCTGGCTTTAAACTTTATAAGTAGATGGAGTCTACTCTAAAATACTGATAGAAAGTATGGTATAGTAAACACATAAGCCAGTAACAGTCATCTATTGTCATTATCAAGTGTTAATGTGCTATATATAGTTCTTTGTGCTATACTTTTTTTTTTTTTGTGGTATTGGGGATAGAACCCAGGGGCATTCTACCTCTGAGCTACATCCTCAGCCCTCATTTTTATTCTTTATTTTGAAACAGGGTCTCACTAAGTTGCAGAGGGCCTCACTAAGTACCTGAGTCTGACCACGAACCCGGATCCTCCAGTCTCAGCCTCCCAAGTACCGGGATTACAAGCATGTGCCACCACGCCTGGCTTGTGCTATACTTTTTATATGACTGACAGTGTAGTAAGTTTGTTTATACAAGTATCCCCACAAACACATGAGCATTACAACAGCTGTGACCACTCAGCGGTGGGAACTTTTCAGCTCCATAGTAATCTTTGGGGCCACTGTCGTTGACTGAAATGTCAGCATGTTCTTTGGCTTCTGAACATAGTTCGAGAGCTGCAGCTCTGTCTCCATGCTTGCAAACCTAAACCCTGCTAGGAAGCAGCCAGAAAACAGTCCCCACCACCCCAGATGCCTCCCACCTGCACATTCTCATCCATTCATACCCACACACAGTCACCCCAGGACGGCTCTGAGACTCAGATGAACCAGCCCTGGTCCTCCATCCGGAGCTTAGCCCAGGGCAGAGGCAGGTATGTGGCCAGGGGCTTACAGTGTGATTCATTTATTCATTCACTGCAGAATCATGATGGGCCCGCTGTACGCCAGGCTAGGTCCGGGGGTTTGGTGTTGTAAAAAGAAAGAACCTGTTCCCCTGGGGACAGCAGTCAGGAGAAATGAATGAGAAGCAAAACAGGTGTGTGTGTGAGCACACCATGTCACGAGGTTGAAGGGGGCCTGAAATGGAGAAGGGCGAAGGGAAGGCCCTGAGTGGTGGCCTTGAAGCCCCCAGGAGGAGGAGCAGTGGGTGGAGGGGGGGAGGGGAGGTGTTCTCCATCAGGGCCCACAGCCCTGGGTGGTGAGAGGCAGGTGTGGCTGGTGGTGCTCTGGCCGTGTGGCCACGCCTGCCTTGCCCACTCTGCCCAAGGGCCCTGCCGTGTCTGCCGCTGAGCGGGTTCCTTGGCTGTCCTGGCACTTCCCAGCCCTTGGGTTGGTTTTCTGGCAGCAGTTTAGGCTGAGGCTCGAGCGAGAGAGCGAGCTCTTTGGTTCCTTGCAGGCCTCACACTGGCCCTTCTCTGCCTAGGGAGGCATCGTCGGATGTTCTGGGAGGGGTGATTCCGGCAGGTGGCCATGAAGTGGAATGGGATGACTGGGAGGGTGGCAGGGAGGGAGGCTGGGTAGGATTCCTCTCCTGATCCTGTCCCAAAGGAGAGAAAGGGTCTTTGTAAAATCTCTGGGTATGATGGCACACGCCTGTAATCCCAGTACTTGGGAGGCTGAAAGGGGAGGATTGTAGGTTTGAGGCCAGCCTCAGCAACTTAGTGAGATCCTCAGCAACTTACTGAGACCCTGTTTCAAAATAAATACAAAGGGTTAGGGGTGTAGCTGGGAGGTAGAATGCCCCTGGGTTCAATTCCCAGTACAAAAACAAAACAAAAACTCTAGGGCAAGTGTGGAGACACCTAGAGCAGACGTAGGGTTCAGTGGTGCCCAGAGAAAGCCACAATCCTTGAGCCAGCATGTCCTCCCCCCTTTCTCCATCCTGTTTGGATTATGGGGCAAGTTGAAGACCCCCTTTTCTGCTCCCCATGGCTTCCACCAACCTAGAACTTTAGGCCCCTGCTCAGTCTGTGATCCAATTGGGCCCAAGCCTGGCTTGTCTGCCGGGGGGAGCTGGCTGTCCCTGGGCTCCCTGCTGCCAGCCGTGTCTCCCTGAAGCCTGGGCTTGTCCCCAACCCAGGGTGGGCCTGGCTCACCTGGGGCTCTCCCCTGCCCCCCAGTGGTCTTGCTGTGGAGCCCGAGGGCCCAACGATTGGAACCTCAATATCTACTTCAACTGCACTGACTTGAACCCAAGCAGGGAGCGCTGTGGGGTGCCCTTCTCCTGCTGCGTCAGGGACCCAGCGGTGAGTGGGGCTGGGTGAGGGGAGTGGGGGCGTTGCAGGGAAGATCCACCACAGGGCCCCACCTGGCTGTGCCCCACCCGGGAGCTGGGCATGGGAGAGTCCCGTCTGTGGGTGTGCTGAGGCCTGCCAGCAAAACCTGTTACCGCAAATGGTGGGACCTGAGGGACGGGCCCGGTCTGAGGCCCCTGCGTCCTGTGCTCACTAGCACGGCTCCAGGCTGGCTTGCATCCCTCCAGGTCGTGGGCGTGTGTGCAGCGGGCTCCCTGGCTACGCGCAGCCCCTCCCCACACTGTGGCAGGGGGTGGGAGGTTCTGACCCTGTGTGGCTTTGTTCAGGGCAGAGTGTCTCACAGTGATGTCCTTCCAGTGACAGCTCATCTGGGACCCAAGGCCCAGGTGTCTCCACTTGTGTAGGACTTGAGGAGGCAGAATTCCTAATCCCTAAACAGGAGGCAGGGCCAGCTGGCCTTGGCAGCCACATGCCCTGGTGTCGGGGAGGGAGGTTGCAGGGCCCTGAGAAGCAGGCCGCTCAGTGCCTGGGCACGCTGGGCTCCAGGGTCCCCCCTTACCAGTTGTAATGGCCTGTTTCCCCGCAGGAAGACGTCCTTAATACCCAGTGCGGCTACGATGTCCGGCTCAAGCTGGTGAGAGGGGTGGGGTAGGCTGGGGCAGGGGGGGACAGTGGGGTGGAAAGCCTCAGGGATTCTGTGTGGGGGAGCAGGAACCCACTGACACCAAGCTCGGTGCTGGGGAGTGGCCCACGGCATGCCCCTGTGTGGGGTTGCTCATTCCACTTCTTTACCTGATCCATGGCTGGCATTGCCTCACACCTGAGAGTCGGTGCTAAGGAGACAGCCTCTGCTCTCCAGTAGAGAAAGAAAGATGATAAGCTCATCGTACTTAAATATGAACAGTCATGCTCCAATTTCGGCTGAGAATTTAGAGTCATCCATACTGAGACCCCCAGGAGAAAGAGGCAGCTGTGCAAAGGCACTGTGGCAGAGGGCCCCGGGATGACTTAACAAGGGGAAAGGTGAGAAGGGGTCAGGTCTGGGATGAGGCCCACCATGGTTCCCGTGCACCTTTAGGAGCTGGAGCAGCAGGGCTCCATCTACACCAAAGGCTGCGTGGGCCAGTTTGAGAAGTGGCTGCAAGACAACCTGATCGTCGTGGCTGGGGTATTCGTGGGCATCGCCCTCCTGCAGGTACTGCCATGGCTCCACGTGCCCTCCCCCTGGCCCAGGGCCCGCCGCCTCCCCCTCACCTGCCCTCTGTCTTACAGATCTTCGGTATCTGTCTGGCCCAGAACCTCGTGAGTGACATCAAGGCAGTGAAGGCCAACTGGTGAGGCTGCCACGGGCCACGGCACACACCGGCCTGCCCGGCTGCTGGGGCGTGCCCAGGACCCTCCCCGGTGCTGGTGATGGGCGAGGCCGCGGGAGGTTTCCTGGACGACCCCCTGCTGTGCAGAGAGCTCCTTTGGCTCTGCCTGGGCGGCTTGTCCTGGAGCTCTTGTGTGTGGAGGGGGCAGGTGTGAACAAACGTGCATTCGTGCACGTGCTCAGGGGAGCAGGGCGGGCTCTCTGGGGGACAGGGAAGGGTGCAGCTAAGAGGTGTGGGCCAGGTGGGGTGCCAGGCACTGCTGCAGTGTCTGCCTGCACCCCCAGCCAACACGGGGCACATGGCTCTGTGTACGGCTGTGCGGAGCGGGTGCTGGGGCCTCACACAGCTTCAGAGCTCTCTTCTCTGTTTGAACCTGCCAGGAGCCCACCTCAGCCTCAGTGTCCCAGACTCTGAAATGGGTCCAAGAATTTTCTCTCTCTCACTTGCCTCTCAGGATCAAACAAGATGATGGCTACAAACTACTCAGATAAAACTTTGAGAACGACTGGCTCATGCCCACCACCTCAGAGGTCCTGCCAGCCGTGGGGCCTCCCGGGGCGCTCTGGTGAGGCCCCTTGCCTGGACCCAACTGCCCAAAGAGGTCGAGGTCTCTTTTGCTCAGGTGGTTTATGCATTTGTTACAACCTTTCAGAATTGGTATATTTTGCATAAAGGTCCAGATCACTCGCTTCTCTGGAAGAATAACCATCTGGCCACACTGGCTCTGCAGGGGCAGTGCCGCCCAGGACATAAGCTACCTTGGTCACTGAGGCCCCTGCCGGCCTGTTCTCACCTAAGTGCCCTGTCTAACCTGAAGGCTGGGAGTTGGCTTCCTCCACCTCTGGATCACTCCCTGCAAATACCACAAAGCTGCTGTGCCCAAGACTCAAGAAAAGCACAGGGACATGAATGGGAAGACAAGACCTCACCCCCAAAAGGATTGACCGTGGGCAGAGTCCAGCCCTGTTGGAGACTGAGGTGGGTACCAGAATTCCAAGGGAGTGGCTGAGTGGTGGGATGGCGGCCAAGAATATTTTGCACAGGAAGAAACTGGAAGCCCACAGCATTGAAAGGAAGCCCACGGCGTTGAAAGGAACCTGTTTTGGGGACTGTTGATGGTTGGTTCCTGGGAGCCTGCAGAGCTGCCTCGTGGCCACCAGAGGGCATGCCGGCACCACATTCCCTGGTCTGGTCCCTTCCTCCTGCGATCCCACTCCAGTGGAGCCTGGTGCCTGCCTACCTGCTTACCATGCTCCTCAGCTCACAGCATTTTTCTAAAGAAGCAAACTAGCTCAGGCTTGGGAAGTTTGCCTCCTATCAGCTACATGTGTGAAGGGGGTGTGTGGAGTGGCCCTGCCCCCGCCCTCCCTGGGCCACGGATGAAGAGTGTGAGTGGACAGGTTTCAGATGCCCTCTGGGCTTGGTGGGTCATACGAATGAGTGAGGATGGTTTTAGAGTTGTGAGGCCTGCTTCAGCTTGACTTGACCACCGTCACTGGAGACCCGACCAACATCGTTTCATGGAGAGAGAAACATTTGTACAATTGGTTGATAATGATTGATAATGGCAATTTGCCTGGGAGGACAGGAGGGTGTGCAGGAGGCTGTGGCAAAACAGGCCTCCAGGAGAAGGTGGCAGCTGCCATTCAGCTGTAACTAATTGCTATAATGTGGGCCTGACATCAGAAACCTGGAGAAGCCAGAAATCCAGATTTTGATGTGAGGTAATCAGGACTTTTTAAGTTGTTGGCAACTAGTTCAGAGTTAAGTCTACAAGCCAAACAAAAAGTGCAGGGCCGCTGGGCGTGGTGGCGCACGCTTGTAATCCCAGCATTCGGGAGGCTGAAACCGGGGGATCCGGGTTCGTGGCCAGCCTCAGCTACCTAGTGAGGCACTCCGCAACTTTGTGAGACTCGGTTTCAAAATAAAGAATGAAAAATAGGGCTGGGGGTGTAGCTCGGAGGTAGAATGCCCCTGAGTTCAATCCCCAGTACCGCAAAAAAAAAAAAAAAAGTGCAGGGCCCTGCCTTGGTCCCTGTGCCATGGTAGATCCCTCTGGGACAGTCCCCTCTAGGGCTCTGGCTGCTTGGCCATTCAGGGATGCTGGGAGCTGCTGCTGGGCGGCCAAGGTGTAGGGCATGCACCCAGCACCACGGTTTCCTGTGCAGGCTGGGTGGAGTCCTGGGGTTTCCAATGGTACCCACTGTGGGTGGTTTGTTCACACTATAATAAACTCAGCTCAAAATATTGTGCATATGTCTTCTTGTACTGGAGATGGAACCCAAGGGCATTCTACCGTTTCTTTTTTTGTGGCACTGAGAATTGAACCCATAGGTATTCTACTGAGCTATACCCTAGCCCAATTTTATTTCTTATTTGGAAACAGTCTCACTGATTTTCAGAGGGCCTTGCTAAATTGCTGAGGCTGGCTTCGAACCTGTGATCCTCCTGTCTCAGCCTCCCAAGTACTGGATTACAAGCATGTGCCACCACACCCTGTGGCATTCTACTTCTGAGCTCCATCCCCAGCCCTTTTAGTTTTTGTTTTGAAATGGTCTCACTAGGTTGCTGAGTCTCATTAAGTTGCTAAGGCTGGCCTCAAACCTGCGATCCTCCTGTGTCAGCTTCCCAAATGCTGGGATCACAAGTGTGCACCACTGCACCCGGCTATGTCTTTCATATTCTAATTCCAGATGCCTTCACTTTTGTTTTCTCCCTCAAACCTCACAACACCCTTGTGAGGTGAAGTGTCAGGAAGGATAAAGTAATCTTCATCCCTCAAATGTGAGTCTAGGTGCTGGAGACTCCAGGTGAGAGAAGGGCAGGTCCTTGCCTCCTGCTGCATTCTCATGGGGAAGACAAAACAAGCAGGCAGGTACCTTTGCTGGTAAAATACATGCAATGAAGAAGAGTGGCTCCCGGGGAGCTTGGGAGAAGGGGCAGGAGGGGCACTGTCTCTGGGAAGCTCTGGGGGAACAGTATTCTAGGTTTTGGTGCCAGGTCCATAGAGTTCCTGAAGCCACAGGGGGCTTGGTGTGAGCCTGCGTGGCTGGTGAGTGGGAGTGGGTGAGGGACAGAGGGCATGGGCACAGGAAGGGATGGAGCCAGGATGTCTGGAAAGATTGATGCGATGGGGTTGGAATGATGGGTAGGAATGGTGACCCTGGCTGGGCCCACAGTTCTCCAAAGCTCAGCTCTGCCAGAGGATGTTCATTCTTCCACCCACCCATTCATCGGGTCATCTGTCTATCCATCCACTCCCATCCATATGTCTATCATCTTCATTTATCCACTCACCTGTCCACCTATCCATCCATCCACCTGTTCATGTATTCATCTATCCATCTATCCATTCATCCATCCATCCATTCATCCTTTTGCTCATCTTCTCATTCCAAACCCACTGTCATCCGCTCAAGTCAGCCCTGTCCAGAAGCTGGGGTCACTGTGGCAGCTCACATTTGCCCTTGCCCCCGCTGAGCCCACAGTTTTTTGGCAGAGGCAGGCGGGAGCCGTTACTAGTGGGGAATGAGTATGTGCTGACCATGACTGGGTGGGGTTTGGAGCTGGTTAGAGACAAACTTCCTGTCCCCATGATAGGACACAGCGCTCCACACTGAAGGTCCCTTACCTACAGATACAGCCCCTCCATATAGGCAGAAACCACCAGGAAACATGTAAGGCTTCCCCCAACCATCACTCTAGGTAGGCCCCTGGGCCATGGGGACCAAGGTCACCCACCCCATCAGGATGGGGAGCACACTGGTAGTGACTGAGGTGGCAGGTAGTGTCTGCCCAGGAGCCTTGGACTGACCCAATGGAACCAGAGGAGAGGCTGCCAGCCACTCCCCCATCAGTTCGGTGGGAGGACATTCTGTGACACCAGGCTACCCCAGAGAGAGCAGGAGTGAGGAACCTGAAGGAAATGAGAGCCCAAGCCACAGAGCTCCTGGATCTCTGGGGAAGGTGGTTAGATGGGCTGAGGCAGCCACTACAGTGACCAACAGAGTGCACCAGAGCACAGCCGGTGCAGCATAGCAGGACCAGGAAGGTGGGCCCAGAGCGGCCACAGGTGTAGGAATCGTTGTGGGGTAATCTGTATGGCCAAGACACCTGTACCACTTTCCAGAGTCCTGGGAGCCCATCCCATTACTGCCAAACCCAGGTCTCTGCCATGTCTTCTCTAGGAGCAAATGACACTACTAGCCCCACGGATGGCTCTCCAGTGGTCAAGGAAACTGGGCCCAACTTGTGAGCTCTCAGCCAGTGAAGCAGCCAGACTGAAATGGAGAAAGTGAGCGTGATGGAGTGAGTGTCTCTTTACAGAGCAGAAGTAACACCCTCCACCACATACACCTCCATTGGCTAAACCAGACTTACTAAGCTCCTACTGTGTGTCAGGCACCATTGTAGGCACTTGAGACACACAAGCGAACAAACCCAAGAGCCCACACACACTCCAGGAGCTATCCAGACTGCAAGGGGCCAACGCAGCCATGACAAGGCCAAATGTAAATAAATAGACATGGTCGTGTTCCAGCGTGGTTCTATCTGTGGACACTGACATTTGGATTTCATGTAACTTTCAGGTATCATAACCTATCATCCTTCCTTTGATTATTTAAGAAAACTGTCAGCGTGGTGGCACATGCCTGTAACCCCAGTACTTGGGAGGCTGTGACAGGAGAATCACAGGTTCGAGGCCAGCCTCAGCAACTTTAGCAAGTCTGTTTCAAAATAAAAAATAAAATAGGGTCCGGTGTTTGGCACTTGCCTGTAATCCCAGTACTTTGGAGGTTGACACAGGAGGATTGCAGGACAGCCTCAGCAACTTAGTGAAACTCTCAAGAACCTAGCAAGCCCCTGTTTCAAAACCAAAAAATGAAAAAGGCATGGAATGTAGCTTGGAAGTCGAATGCCTCTGGGCTCAATCCTCAATACCACAAAATAAAATTAATTAAAAGAAAATAGGCTGGGGGGTGTAGCTCAGAGATAGAATACCCCTGAGTTCAATGCCCAGTACCACATATACACATACACAAAAATAGAAAATTGTAGCTCTCAAGCTACATTAGGATGGTCCATGGGTGGGACTTGACTCATGGGCTGAAGTTTGCTGACCCCTGGCTGGTCTGGGAAAGGAGATAAAGCACAGACAGCATCATAGTGGGGACCGAGGGACCGACCTGTAGAGGGCGCTGTGTGCCGTGGAAACCTTAGAACTGGGAGGCGCATGGGAAGGGGGCGGGGCTGCCAGGTGTCGGTCTTAAATGGAG
>PVLC010038313.1:0-14716 GCA_004027655.1 Graphiurus murinus | reverse complement strand
TTTCGGCAGTTTAATAACTGTTTATGATATAAGCTAGGACTCTTTCCTGACAGATAATTGGAAGTATTAACCTACTTATCCAAAGGCCTCTGATGTATATCACCAACAATTTACCTCTTTCCATTTCAATGCTAGTGTAGTGCAGACCTACTATACACTATGTTGTTGGTAAAGCCAAAGCCAATTGGGTACTAAAATGAAAAAAATAAGATGATCAAGTCAGGCGTGGTGGCGCATGCTTGTAATCCCAGCGCTGGGGAGGCTGAGACAGGAGGATCAAAGGTTCGCAGCCAGCCTCAACTACTTAGTGAGGCCCTCTGCACCTTAGACCCTGTTTCAAAATAAAAAATAGGGCTGAAGGTGTAGCTCAGAGGTAGAATGCCCCTGGGTTCAATCCCCAGTACCCCCCCCCCCAAAAAAATCTATCAGCCACTACCAAAATTTCAGGTGGAAAAATCCAAGCATCGGCCTAGTCATTTCTAAGGCTAGTATGACTAGTATTTTTTTAAAAAATACTTAGAATTTACCTAATTTAAGACAGCTGAATGCTAGTAACACTGGCATCCATTAACAAGGAGTTTTTGTTCAATTTCTGGCCAAAGCATAAACAGAAATACCAAAGGAAAACCACAAGGTGATCCATATTACTCTTCCCAGAAAAAAGAAAAAGGGAGGATACAGGAAACTAGTATTGTTTCTCAGAGGAGACTTAACCTGCCCAATCTTTGCCACAGCCCAAATTTATGAGAGAAACTAAGAACATTTTTGGTGCATGTGTGTGTGAGAGAGAATAACAACAGAGTGGGAGTTTTAGATTGCAGAAAATGAGATTCAAATAAATCAGAAACAAAACAGTGCAATACGCCAAGCGACTGCCTCTATTGTCAATACTGTGCAAATTTTACAACACAGGATGCATTGAATCAATACTTGATAATTTAACATTACACACATCAGATACACAGGAATAACATGCTTTATACAGAATTCTAGCATTTCTTGTCTTAAGAACAAACTCTAAGTTGGCCAGAAGCCTCAAGTTAATAAAAGTACACACTCATCCCATTCTTATATTTCTATTGAGATTTTTTTTTTTTTTTAAGAAAAAGGGAAATACTATTTGGTAAATCAAATCTCTTACAAAAGGACTTTGAAAGTCGGGAGTGGTCGTGCACACGTATTCCAGTACTTGGGAGGCTGAGACAGAAGGATCACAAGTTCGAGGACAGCCTAAGCAACTTAGCCAAACTGTAAGCAAGCTAGTGAGACCCTGTTTCAAAAAAAAATAAAAATAAAAAGGAATGAGGGTGTAGCTCAGGGGTAGAACGCCCCTGGGCTTAATCTAACACCAAGAAAGAAGAGGTTAAAAAAAAAAAGACTTTGAATTAAGTTGAAATAGAATCTCTTCAAATTGCAGAAGCAAACATTTAAGGAGATATATACGTGTTTGAAACGAAAAGATTGGTGTCGATCTTGCAGTTCAGGAACTTTTCGGCCGAGGGATGCAGCTTTGACACACAGACTCAGAGTTCATTCACTACGAGGCAAAAGGACTATCCACCTCCGAAATAAGTTTGGGCATTAGGGACAAGAGAGGGGCAAAGGAACTTTATGTGTCCAAAGAAACCTCTTGAAAAAGTGCCCCACCCGGCTCCCATTCCCACTCCCCACACGGGGCAGCCAGGGAATCGAGAAGACCAGCTAATTCTGAAGACGATTCTCCGCCTTGCCCGGCCTCGGCCGCAGCTCGGCCTCCAGACCCTGGCGGTGCAGCCCCAGCTGTCGCCTTAACCTCGGCGTTCCCTCCTCGCTGGCCCGCAGCTCCCCAAGCCGGCCATCCGCCCACCTCCGGCCGCACCCCAGCGCCCTCCTCTACCTGCGCCTCCCACCCGGGTCGTCCAGCCTCCCTCCACCCAATCTCCGCCTCACCCCTATCAGGCGCAGGAAGCCCACCCCGGAGCGCCGCGCCGGGAGACTGGAGCCGCGGCTGTTGCGGCAGGAAGCGAAGCTGCTTACACTGTGGATGCGGCGTCTCGCTTCCCCCCGAGGCTCCGCCCACTGTTCCTCCTGCCCGCCAATCCTCAAACGCTCTCGGAGTAGGCTCCGCCCCCTCCTCCCCGCCCTCACGACGTTCGGATCAGATGCTCAGGCAGAAGAAGTCCATTCCAGATAGCGTCGTCCTCGACAACTTGACCAGGCGTAGGCCGCCTCAGCCCTCCTGGAGGAAGCTCAGAGCACCGCGCGCGTGAGCATCACGCGTGCGGGTCACCGGTGCGTGCTTGGTGCCCTGGGCACCAGACGGGGGCTGGCTAAACTGCGGCACCGTATGTGCTCGATACAGTGGGGCACTATTAATATGTTACCGCACTCAGCGTTCTTGTGGAGTGGCATTCTCTTCTGTAGCAGAGAGCAGGGATCAAGAGCCAAGATGCTGTTATCAACTTGCTTGCAATAGTCCGCCAATAACTGGCCATATGACCTTAGACAATTTGCTAATTTCTTTAGGCCTCAGACATCTGGTGTGTAAAGCGGGGTTAATAATAGCAGTATCTGCTTCATTCATACTCTTTTTTGAGAATTAAGTAAAAACAATTACACCTAAAGCAATTGCCACAGTGCTTGACCCCCAGTTAGTGATGTTGACTCTATCTTTTCATTCAATTTTTGTGTTGCAAATACTGATGCAAATAGCATTACCAAGTCTGGACTTGCTCAACCCGGTTAGCGTGATTCTCATGTTTGTCCTGCAGTTAACTGTAGAAAACATACCAAAATCCACCACCTCAAGTCGTGGGGCTTGGCAGAGGATCAGGCAAAGGAAAGAAATCTAAAGCGAGGTGCTATTTTAATTCAATTCTGCGAATCCTTTTCCTCAAGAGTTTGGCAAATCTCCATCCAGTTTTCCTTGAGTTGGTTTTTTAAGAGCCATGGGGAGTACTATAGAAGCTTGCCGTTGGGTACAAGTACAAATCCCAGGCACCTTCCTCAACTGGGCCCGTCAGCAATCATTTTCTAGAGTCTGTATTCACTTTCCTCTTCCATTCATTACTGCTATGCCAACCCCTCCTCCCCACGCCTATTGTGACTATCATTCTCAACAGAAAATGTTATCTACCCAGTGAAAAAGCCCAGGTTACTTTGGGTTCTGCCCTGGCTACCTCATCCATCTGGGGGAGGAGGGGGACACACGACTCTTTCCCAGCTCAATCCACCTGAGTCCCATCTCTACCAAAAAAAACTTAGCCAGGCATGGCACTCGCCTACACGCAATTACTTGAGAGGCTGACAGGAGGATTGCAGGTTTGAGACCAGTCTCAGAAACTTAGTGAAATCCTGTTTCAGAATTAAAGGGGATGGAGCCGGGCGTGGTAGCGCATGCTTGTAATCCCAGCATTTGGGAGGCTGAGACTGGAGGATCCGGGTTCGTGGCCAGCCTCAGCTACCTAGAGAGGCACTTCGCAACTTAGTGAGACCCTGTTTCAAAATAAAGAATATAAAATAGGACTTGGGGTATAGCTCGAAGGTAAAATGCCCCTGAGTTCAAACCCCAGTAAAGCAAAAAAAAAAAAAAAAAGGAGGGGGATGGAGGTAAAATGTCCCTGGGTTCAATCCACAGTATGGGTGTGTGTGTAGGGGGGAGTGTCCTTTCTTAAATTAACCCACCAATTGTTAGTATTTCATAAACCTACAATAAAGTACAAAATAGACCCAGAGATCATATGAACAGAATAAAAAGTCCAGGAGAGAAGACCCTAAGGTATATAAAACCCCCATGTATGGTAAAAAGAAGCAACCATTTAGCAATCAATCTCTCTATATCTATCTATCCATCTATCAATCTATCTATCTATCTATCTATCTATTGCCAACCTTTTTAATTTTTTTATTTTGAAATAGAGTTGCCCAGGCTGGCCTCAAACTTGTGATCCCCCTGCCTCAGCCATACCTGGGGTTACAGGTCTGCCACCCAGCAACATTTTTTGAGTCACTAATTGGACCAGCAATGTATTAGATATGCACTACATTAGGGATAAAACTGTGAACATGACACAGTCTATGTCCTCAAGAAACTTGCAGTCAGCCGGGTGTGGTGGCGCACGCTTGTAATCCCAGCATTTGGGAGGCTGAGACTGGAGGACCCGGGTTCGCAGCCAGCCTCAGCTAGGTAGATAATGAGGCACTCCGCAACTTAGTGAGACCCTGTTTCAAAATAAAGAATAAAAAATAGGGCTGGGGGTGTAGTTCGGAGGTAATGATCCTTGGTTCAATCCGCCGTACCGAAAAAAAAAAAAAAGAAACTTGCAGTCCAATATCTGTACTGGCTTACAATGTCATTTCTGTGGGGGAAAAGATGAAAAACTGGCTACTGTTTTTATTTGGGGGGAGAGATCAGTTTAGATTCTCGCCTTATACTAGACATCCAAAATGGATTCCAGGTGAACATTAGCTGTAGAGACATTCTATAAATATCCTCCCCCAAAACTTTCATCTGAGTGCCCACTTATGATTCTTGCTGAGTTCTTACAGTACTATATTACAGTACTATATTATTCTTACAGTACTATACTACATTCCTCTACATGTATGAGTTGCATTTTAATGAAAATAAAAAGCTTTTCCTTCTTTTTCTATTGACTTCATATAGACTCATGTTTTTCCTCCTTTTTGTTATAGTTCATTATTGCCACTACTCATCTTGATGACGTCCCTGGTTTGGCCATGAGGAGTCCCTTCAAACCGGCTCCTGGGTCCATCTGACATACTTCCATCACTTTTTTAGTATTCTTGTACTTCCTTTCCTTTCTTATTTTCCTCTCCCACCCCGCAACACCTAATAACCACTGTTTTACTCTCTACGTCTATGAGTTCAACTTTTTTAGATTCCACATATAACTGAGTTCTTGGGTTGTAGTACTAAGGGTGAAACCCAGGTCTCACACACACTAAGCAAGCACTCTACCACTGAGCTACCTCCCCAGCCCTGATGCCACATCCAAGTGAGATCATGGAATATTTCTCTCTCTGTTTCTGCTAATATCACTTAACATAATGTCTTTCTCGTTCATCTATGTTGTTACAAATGATAGGATTTCCCTTTTTTTTTTTTAAGATTGAATAGTATTCCATTATGTATATATGGTACATTTTCTTTATCCATTCCTTCATTGATGGACAGTTGAGTCAATTTCAATTTTGGATATTGTGAATCATGCTACAATTAACATAGGAGTGCAGATATCCTTTCAACAAAAGTGGTACTTCTATTTTTAATTTTTTTAAGAAAACTCCATACTGTTTTCCATAATGACTGTACCAATTTATATTCCCACCACCAATATGCAAGTCTTCCCTTTTCTCTACATCCTATCCAATCCTTATTATCTTTTGTATTTTTGATAACAGTAATTCTAACAAGTGTAAGATGGTATCTCTCATTAAGGTTAATTTATGTTTTTCTGATAGCTAGTGATTTCGAGCACTTTCTTATATACCTGTGGACCATTTCTATGTTATATTTTGAGAAATGCCTATTCACATCCTTTCTTCATCTTATAATTTGGTTATTTTCTTACTATTGAGTTGTTTAAAACCACTCTATAAGTGGGGCATGGTGGCGCTTTGCTGTAATACCAGAATTTGGGAAGCTGAGACAGGAGAATCATTCAAAGGCAGCTTCAGCAAGTAGTGAGACTCTCGCCACCTAGCAAGATGCTGTTTCAAAGCAAAAAATAAAATAAGGCTGGGGGTATACCTCCGAAATAGAATGCCCCTGGGTTCAATCTCCAATACCACACACACACACACACACACACACACACACACACACACACACACACAAACTATATATTTATGTACTTTGGGAAATAGTACCTTTTTAGATATATGGTTGCAAATATTTTCTCCCATGTCATAGGTTTGTCTCTTCATTCTATTGATTGTTTCCATAGTTCTGCAGAAGCTTTTCAATCTAATATAATCTCTTTCTTTATTTTCCTTTTGTTGCCCGAGCTTTTGAGACATACCAAAAAAATTATTGCCCAGGACAATTCCATAGAAGTTTCCCCCTATGTTTTCTTGTAGTGATTTTAAATTTTCAAAGGGATTTTAATTAGATTTTTGCATATAGTGTGAGATAAGGGTCTAATTTCATTCTGTACAGGTGGAATGCAGTTTCCTCAATACCACTCATTAAAGAAAGTATCCCTTTCCCCCTGTGTTCTTGGCAACTTTCTGAAAAATCAATTTGCCATATATGAATGGATTAATTGCTGGTCTCTCTATTCTATTCCATTGGTCTGTGTGTCTATTTTTCTGCCAATATCATGCTGTTTTGATTACTATAGCTTTATAGTATATTTCCAAATCAGGTAGTGTGATGCTTCCAGCTTGACTCTTTTTGCTCAAGATTACTTTGATTATTCAGGGTTTTTCGTGATTCCATATAAAATTTTGGGTTACTTTTTATGTTTCTGTAAGAAATATCAGAATTTTTATATACTTGCATTGAATTTGTAGACCACTTTGACTGAGAATCACATTTTAGCAATATGGATTCTTTCAATCCATAAACATGAAATGTCATTCCATTTATTTGTATCTTTGTTTTCTTTTTTGTTTGTTTGTTTGTTTGTTTGTTTTGTACTGGGGATTGAAACCCAAGACATTTTACCTCTGAGCTACACCCAATCCTGTCTTATTTTTTATTTTGAAACAGGGTCTCACCAAGTTGCTGAGGGAGCTTGCTAAGTTTCTGAGGCTATCCTTGAATCTGTGATGCTCCTGTCTCAGCCTCCCAACTACTTGGATTACAAGGGTGCACCAGGACACCCGATTTCATCAATTTTTTTCATCAGTATTTTATCGTTTTCAGAATACAGGTGTTTCACCTTGTTAGATAAGTTTATTCCCAAGTATTTGAATTTTCTGTAGCTGTTGTAAATAGGATTATTTTCTTGATGTCTTTGTAGGAGAGTTGTTAGTGAGGAGAAATGCTAATGACTTTGTGTGTTGCTTTAATTTCCTTCAAAGAGTACTGATTTTTTTTTTTTAATTTCTAATTTCTAACTTTTTTGGTGGAATCTTTAGGTTTTTCTATGTGTAACATCAAATCATATGCAAAGAGGAACAATTTAACTTCTTCTTTTACAATCTGAGTGCCTTTTATTCCTTTCTCTTGCCTAATTGTTCTAAGACTTCTAGTATTATGTTGAATCGAAATGGTAAGAATGGGCATCTTTGTCTGATCTTCCAGGAAAAGCTTTCAACTTTTAACCATTAAGTATAATGTTAGCTGCTGGTTTCTCATATATAGCCTTTTTGTTGGGGTACATTTCTCCTTAATTTACCCAAAACACTTCTAGATTTTCTGACACAGCAGGCTCACCCTGAACTTTCCCTGCCCTATGCCTAAAATCAGTAGGTTCTCTAAGGAGCACTGGTTCATTTCCATAGGTAATACAAAGATGTTTTTAAGAATTATAAAATTCAGTTCTGACTAGGTACAATGAAATTAGCACTCTTGTATATTGCATGTAAAATTATAACTTGGTATAACCCTTCTACAAAATGATTTGGTGGCTCTAACAAGCACCTTTAATATGTTTATACTTCAATAATTTCAATTCTAGCTGTCTAACCTAAAGAACTGATTCAATTATTTAAAAACAGGTAAGATAAAGATGTTTATCACAATTGGGTTTGGTTTGTTTTATTTTGTTTATGGTACTGGGGATGGAACCCAGGAGCACTCCACCTCTGAGCTACACCCCCAGTCCTATTTTTTTTTTTTTTTAAATTTTGAAACAGGTTACTCACTAAATTGCAAAGGGCCTCACTAAGTTGCTAAGACTGGCCATAAACCTGTGATCCTCCTGTCTCAGCCTCCCAAGTACTGGGATTACAAACTTGCACTAACCACACCCAGTTTGTCAGTTATTTAAATAATAAAATGAAAAAGTAAAAGGAAATAACCAGCACAAATTACCTGAAAATAATACAAATGACAAAAAATTAGTCATCAAAAATTGTGTATACTAAAATTTTATAAAGTATTTTCTTTGCCTCACACTCAACTTTCTTGAAAAGGCTTGCTTGTTTCCCTTTCCATACCTCCCATCCACACTTACATCTCTTACGACTTCTATCAGAACCACTCTTAGAATTATTCTCCTAAAAGTATATTCATGGGGTCCTTCTACTACCCAAAATTATTCTCAAGGCGTCTTTTTTAAATCCCTCTATAATATTTCCTCCTTTCTGAAAACTTTCTCATCTGTTAATTTCCATAACATTGGGCTCTGCTAATTCTCCTACTCTCCACCCCTAGAATCTCATTCTCTTTTGGGGAGACTCCTTTTCTTCTTCCTGGACCTAAAAGATAGAATTATTCCTGAGAGTTCTTGGTGAGATAGGCTTTTCTTCTGACTCCATACTCCAATATGATTTCATATATTTATATCTTTGACTACTATCTGTACATGCCTAAGATTTTTAGGCTTCTCCCTCCATCCCACACATCCCTCCTGAACTCCACATACTTATGGCTGACCACCTCCTGGACATTTTCATTTTGCTCAACAAACCTTAAGCTTAAGTCATTATGTTGGCCATCCAAACCCTTCCTTATTGAAAGGTACCCCATTACCCAAATTATAAATCTGGAAGTCACCTTTCACAAAACTCTCTCCCATAATCATCATGGATTAGTAATGGTTAAGCCCTGTTCAATTTACTTCTTTTTCTTAGATCCTCAAAATGAAAATATAACAGCCTTAGAATATGTGTGAGAACCCCATTATCTGGATGAGTGTCTCATAACCGAATACTAACAGGCATTTCATGACTCAGGTTTCCATTTGTGCTTACAACAATATTTGAAGGTCAAATATTATTAACATATTCAGATTCTTTTATTAGCCAAATGAGAGACAAATGATGTCAAGGTGTACAATATTAATAAGGAAAAGTGATAGGCTAAAATAATCATCATGTCCTCTGACAGGAGTCTGAGAAGATTCCTCCGACAGAGCAATGGGACTTCAACTCAGCCCAGGCAGGTTCTTGAAATATGCTACTGAAAAGCATTCTAGTAGACATCAAAAGCAAGGTGCAAGCAAAGATTTATTTAAGGATAGCAAAGGTGTACACATGCCAGAGGCAGGGTGCAGGCACCCTTGTCTCTCAAAGATGAGAATAGTGACGCATCCAGAGCTGAGGTCTCTGCTTATGTATATGATTTTCCTGAGAAGAAATGTGCAGATTCTCAGGCAAGCGTCTTTGAAAATCAAATCTCATGACAATCATTTGATATTTGGGGTTCAGAATATTTTTGGTTAAGCAGTCTAGCCATACATCAGTTGTGGTCACATTGTGTAAATCTTGGCATCTGGTGACATTGAAATTAATTATGTTTTTGTTCTAGTTGATCAGTTACAAACACACATTGGAGGTTTGGTTCATCTGATTAAAAGGGATAAGCGTGACTGGTCATGCTGGTAGATCTGGGTCTCTATCTGCTAAGGGCCTCTTTTTCTCTCTCCCTGGCAGCCCACCTATGTCAATCACATGGCATCCAGTAAAATAGGCCAGCTACATTCAAAATAGCCTGCACATAAGCATTGAACTTCCTATTCACATTTTTGTTTGTTTGTTTGTTTTTTTGCGGTACTGGGGATTGAACTCAGGGGCATTCTACCTCCGAACTATACCCCCAGCCCTATTTTTTATTCTTTATTTTGAAACCGAGTCTCACTAAGTTGCGGAGTGCCTCACTAGGTAGCTGAGGCTGGCCACGAACTCGGATCCTCCGGTCTCAGCCTCCCGAATGCTGGGATTACAAGCGTGCGCCACCATGCCCGGCTTCCTATTCACATTTTAAGCAGCAATTTTAATTTCAGCCAAATACCCATTTTTAAATTTAATTAATTTAAATATGTTAATGGTGCTCTATTGTTTTGTAGTTTTGTCATTTTGTCTATAAATTTATTATTTTGTAGTTGTACAAGCACTATCAGCATTATATTTAGTTTCATGCATATATATTTAGTAATATTTAATATAAGTCAATTCTAGGGATTTATAAAAAATCATTTTCAATGAAAAAGTGCATATATTACTGGCTTATGAAACACTGTTCTACAAGACTCCCATGAGTGTCATCTTTCCTATTACATTGGCTTACAGACAAATTTGCAGCCCATCCCTAGCAAATGTTTAGGATTTAATGGAATATTTTTTGTGATTAAATTCACCTTTATTCTGTATAATATTCTATATTTATTTTCTTTTTACCTCAGTTTCCTTGGGTATAATCAATACTTCATAATTGAGCTATATTCTAGATCTTGAAGGCTGTCCTAAATTCTTGCTAGAACAAGAATGAGTATGAATGGTTAAATTTATGTATGTATGTATGTATGTATGTATGTATGTATTTATTTATTATGGTACTAGGGATTGAACTGGTGGCCTTTTACTGGCATTTTACCCCAGCCCTATTTAATTCTGTATTTGGAAATAGGGTTATGGGTGTAGCTCAGAGGCAGAATGCCTGAGTTCAATTCCCAGTACCACAAAAATAAATAAGTAAATAAATAAGGTGAACCCAAAATGATATGGAGTAAAATTTACAATCTCAGACAAATTCGAGCCTGAGATTTGAGATGAAAATACATATTCATACTTTTCTTTGATCATTTCTTCAGAAATAAGAGGGGATGGAGGTTAATATCCCTTAATCCACCTCAAAACCAGCAAGTTAGCACGATATAAGCTTTCTTCGTTTTCTCGTGGGAAAAAATGCCAGCGCCCTCTAGCGTCTTAAAATATACTTTCAGCAGTAATAACCTGCATATCAATTTACCATCAGAACAATATTATAAGCCACTGTCCTTGGAGCTGGGATGTAGCTCAGCGGCAAAGCACTTGCCTTGCAAGTGCAGCGCCCTGGGTTCGATCCCCAGTTCCAAAAAGACAAAAAAAAGACCCCCATCAAAAAAAAATTAAGAGCAAGAAAAAAAAAAAAAAAAACCCTTTTGCCAGGTGTGGCAGCTCAGCTATTTAGAGACCCTTTCAAAGCAAAAAATAAAATAGGGCTAGGGATGTAGCTCGGAGGTGGAATGCCCCTGGGTAAATAATTGAATCTTAGTCATACGAGCATGCTATTATCCTACAAATAATAATACAAAATGCTCATTTTTCATAAGTAAGGAATACACCAAAAAAATCACTGAAGGAAACAGGATTATTTTCAAAACCCAGGTTTTTAGTCTAGTTTTACTGAAACCCAAATAATGATCGCTTATATTCCAAGCCAAATTACGAATGGGATTTATTTAGTGTATGTAGTAGTAACTGGAATAATAGGTACAAAAGCCCTAAAGACCCCGTCATTGGTGATGAGAAGTATTTACTGGAGTATGGCTGCTTGTATATCTGTTCCATCCTTTGCATTCAAAGCGACTCCACGTAGGGCCATAGCATTCTTTCTTCTCCCAAAGGCATATTCCGGTCCACATCCGGTAGCGGCGGGAAGAGGACCAGCAGATGTACCAGAGCCCCGCGCTCCTCCGCCTGCAGGTGGCATTCTGGTTCCTCCGAGCTCACAGAATCCCTTCTGCGCAGAAGCCCCTGCCCCCACCTGGAGCGCAGGGAAGGCTGCGCAGAGGACTCCGCTCTCACGCCTCTGGCCCCGGCCCAGGCTTGACCACGCCCACAACGGAGGAGTCGGCACGCGGCGATTGGAGGCGCGGCGAGGGCGGGGCTCCGGGAGGTGGGCTGAGGGGGTGGGGCCTGGGAGGAGACAAAAGCGGGGAAGTGGAAAAGCCCTGATACGCCCTCCGGTCCCTCGGTCTGATCTGCGAAGTGGTGCCCGGAGGTGCAACAGCTGGATCCCTGTTAGGACTGCGTGTGCGTTTGCGCGCGTGTGTTTCGACGTGTGAGTTGCTGGCGCCTCCGGCCGCTCGCCAGCGTACCTTCCACAGCAGGTATCCTCAGAGTCCGAAGGGCGGGCCCCGGCCCCGGCTATTAGGGAAGGCTCTAATTCCACAAAGGGTTGGGATGGGGAAAAAAGAAGACTCAGATCTTGACTATGGAGAGAGGAACACAGCGGCAAGGCCTGAGTGCAAGGAAGGGACAAATCTAGGTGTTGGGCGTGGGAAAGGGAAATGGGGAGGCTTGAGAGTGCTGGGTGCTGGATGTAGGGAAGTTCTCCCTTGGGCATAGGAGGGAGACGTTGGGCGGCGAGGAAGTTGCATGCAGTGACAAGTGTAACACCGGGTCTGCATGCAAGGGGGGAAATCGAGCTGCAGGAGGTTGCAAGGACTCATAGAAGAACCATTTGGGGTGTAAGGAAGAAAACGTGCCACCGTGGAGAGCTGGGTGCAAAGAAGGATGTAAGCTGAGGACTTGGGCGTGTACCTCGAACTCCGCGGCTCAGACTCCAGAGAAGAGGCTACCGCCTGGGGGCGTGAGGGGGCGGAGCTCGGGTGTCTGTGCGTGGCATTTGCTGGGCCACCGGGGGGCGTAGTGGGGGTTGAGAGAGACGCCCTGCCTCCGCCCGGATTTCTAGTTTTAGGAGTGGCGTTCCCCGGCCAGCTCCAGGGATTAAAAGGTCCCCGCACGAGGGAGGGAAGGAACAGGCGGGAGGTCTGGAAGGGGGAACCGAGCCAGCTTTCGTGGCAGACTTCTTGCACAACCGCCACAAGGGCATCTTGTAAGCTTACGGAGTCACCCAAGGACTTGCAACCCCAAGACCCGCTAATTTACGACTAGCAGGGGACAAGCCCTCGGATGTGTGCGCTTCTTTGACCTTTCTTTAGAAGGTGCCTGCGGACCTAGAGCCGCCCTTTGCTCCCCTGGATACACTCAGCGCTGTACTTTAAACCAGATAAACCAGGCGGTCTGACTGGTATTAAAAACAGCTAAATCATCCTGGGGGGCGGGGATTGTGAAAACTTTCTGTTCCCTGTTTTATTTTAGGAGATAAACTGCATTCTGCTGAGCCTGCAAGATTGAGAGAAATTGGAGTGAAGAGAAATCAATTACATTGTAAAGGTGAGAATTTGAAGTGTCTCTTCGTCCATGCTACATTCTCTGACGTGATCATACTGCCTTTAATCTGTCTTGGGGGAATGAGCTTAGGCACCGCAGTGGGGTCAGGAATATTTCCAACAATAAAGCGCAAATGCTTCCTTGTTTCTTCTAGTCCAGTGTCTACTCTGCAAGAGACTATTTTGTTCAGAAATTATTCTTCTTAAACACAGACTTCAAAAAAATGGCCAAAAATTTGAGGTGGATGAAAATAAAATTAAATAGGGCAATTGGCTCTTTTTGCTTAAACTACCCTGTATTATTATTCCAGGGTTATTTTCTGGCATTGCATAAGTATGTCAGGAGATTGGAATTCAGCTGCCTTCACACTAAATAAATGACTGTAGGGCTTGGAACAGCCCTTTCTTCAGAAGTTAGGGTTAGGTGGAGATAGAAAATCTGAGTCAAAAGAATGTAGTGAATCCAGTGGGACCTAAAGCCCAGGGCATGGAAATCAAATCCAGAAGAAATATAATACCCTACATTGTAGTAACAATAAGGCTTCACTCTTTTGGCTAAAAAGTGGTAAAAATTTAATGGATGAATAATGTGAGGAAAAACCTAAAATATTCATTTATGCATTACAAGATGTAGAAAGATTATTGCAGAGTATGCTTGCATGCACTGAGAAGGAAATCATGAACTAAAAAAAAAATACTGTCACTTGGTTTTGAGATTTTAAGTACAGAGTCTAATCTATTAACTATGTACCATCAATGAAAAATAGCCAAGCCATAACTATTGCATAATACTGTATAAGGACATGGCTATGGACATGTAGTTTCAAAACCAAGGTAAGTTTGCTGCCTGTTTTTGTTTTAAAGCAAGGACAGATGTGACTGTAGGATTAAGTATGACTGAATCATACACTTTGAGCTGAACTGTAAGTTATTCTTGACATTACTGATGGGAAGTAATCGACTCACAAGAGTTTATTCATTTCTTTTATTCTTGTTGAGTTTATTCTAGTTAATTTCTTCCAGAAGATTCTGTGGTAATGATCTAGGGAAACTCCTCAATACTAGGAATCAGGATTCTAGAATTACAAATTTGGGAAGTGAAAATGGGTCTGAGAGTTGGGAATGCGTCCTAGCTTGTCACAAGAAACTGAGGCACTCTCTTTACTAATCATTATATTTTTATATTTAAAAGCCATATTATTTTAGCTCAACTTCTCAAGAGAGAGTATTTTCAGTTTCTTCGTGTGTGTGTGTGTGTGTGTGTGTGTGTGTGTGTGGTGTGTGTGTGGTACTGGGGATTGAACCCAGGGGCATTCTACCTTTGAACTACACCCCCAGCCAGATTTTATTTCTTATTTGGAAACAAGGTCTCTATAGGTTAAATAGAGTCTCACTGCTTGCTGAGGCTGTCCTCAAACCTGTGATCCTATTGTCTCAGCCTCCCAAGTACTGGGATTAACAGGTGTGCACCACCACACCCAGCTCATTACCTACTCATTTCTTTAAAGCCCAGTTCTAACCTTTTTAGTCCTCAGCAATAACTGAAGGGGACAAAATCAATTTGCAGTTGTGTGTGTGTGTTGGGGGGGTTTCCGTCCATTAAGGTGTCATGAAAAAGGCAGATACTTTTAGCAGACTCGGGGCTCCTCTGCCTCCTGGGGAATAAG
>PVLC010038312.1:0-14711 GCA_004027655.1 Graphiurus murinus | reverse complement strand
CAGCGATACCTCTACTGGGTA
The DNA here is from genome assembly GCA_004027655.1 of Graphiurus murinus. NCBI lineage: Eukaryota > Metazoa > Chordata > Mammalia > Rodentia > Gliridae > Graphiurus > Graphiurus murinus. The sequence continues at coordinate 14,690 of PVLC010038312.1, read as the reverse complement.
TCTACCCAAAAGAAAGGAAACCAAACTATCAGACCAACGCATGTGTATCTATGTTTATAGCTGCACAGTTTACAATTGCCAAACTATGGAACCAGCCAAGATGTCCAACAACAGATGAATGGATTACAAAACTATGGGATATGTACACAGTGGAATTTTACTCAGCCATAAAGAAGAATAAAATCATGTTATTTGCAAGGAAATGGAGGGTACTGGAAAACATTATGTTAAGTGAGATTAGTCAGTCACAAAAAGTTAAAAATCAAATGCTCTCCCTAATATGTGGAAGCTAGGGAGAAAATGGGACATAAGAGGGACTCCAGGTGAAGGAGAATTCTTAGGTGAACAAAAAATTTGACTTAATGGAAGGTAATGGGAGGAGGGGGGACACCCTAATGAGCAAGATTCTCTTTTAAACAACGATGGTTCTTACCTTGTGGTTATTGTTTCTGTCAATAACATCTGCCTGGAGCGGCCCCTTGACCAATTCTTAGCACTAGAGTTTTACATACCAAAAATATTATATGAACATAAGATAGAGACACTGTAGGTCCTGAAGTTAGCTGAGGACAATTAAACAGGAAAGCTCACCCCAGGGATGTGTGCTCAAAGGAATATAAAGGGCTTCGGGTGTTGGCTCTCTTGGGCCACACTGACTTCTTACCCATGTAGATATGCCCAACTTAACGAACATCAGAACCAGCACTCTTGGTTGATTCTAATAGTACTTTAGGCAGCTTTCCCATTTCTATGACCAAAATACCGACAAGAACAACTTAGGAGGAAATGTTTATTGGTGCTCATAGTTTCAACGGTTTTAGTCTATAGTACCAGCTCTGGGAAACAAATTACAATGGTGATAGTATCAGCAGGGCACATGGTGTAGGGACATGACTCTCACAGCATGACAGCCAAAAGTAGAGTGAGCGAGAAGAGTGGCCCAATGACATATTCTTTCCAAGAGGCCTCCAACGACCTACTTCCTTCAATCATGCCCCATCTCTGAACCTTGCTAAATATGGAAGATTCTTTCAAAACAGAATTTGAATACCTTTTTTCTTTGTACTGGGGATTGAACCCAGAAACAGTCTACCTCTGAGATATATCACCAGATATATGCTATTTTGAAACATAGTCTAACTAATTTCCTGAGTCTGGCCTCAAATCTGCATTTCTTAGTCTCCTAAGTACTGAGATTACAGGCATCTGCCACCACACTTACCTTGGGGGACATCTTAAATTCAAAATATAATATTCTGTCCTTGGGCTCCAAAAACTCATGGCCATTTGACAGTGCAAAATGCATTCAATCCATCTTCAAGAGTCCTTATAATCTTAATGGTTCCAGCGGTGCTGGAAAGTCCAAGTCCAAAATCTCCTATAAGACTCAAGGCAAATTTTTAGGTGTGAACCCCTATAAAAAGTATAAAGCACGTTTCCATGGTTACACTCTTGAATCTGCAAAAATGGGGTCTTGCCATTTGCCCAAATATACTCAAGGCATCTTTCCTATTATCTCTTTGTAAAATACTTCATTTTAAGTGACTATAATCTCTTCAGCAACCACACCTTAGTTGGTCCCAATTTTACAAATTTTCAAAGTATTTCTCCTCTGCTTTCTGCTCCTTTTTTACACAGGAAACTTGGGCTCAGCTGCTTTCAAATATTCTCCTTCAGATTCATTAGTTTATTGCCTTTAAATTCAGCCTCGTACAGTCTCAGGACATGAGGAAAATGCAGATAAGTTTTAGCCAGAGTATAACACATGTGACTTATAGACCAATTTTGTATGAAGTCCTCCTTGCTATCTGAAACCTCAGAACAGTCTTTACTGTTCCTGTTCCTATCAATATTCCAGCTTTGCAAGCCCTCACCAGAATTGCATATCAAGTGCTGCCTAAACATTCTAATGCTTCTGGAGCCTGTATCTCCATACCTTTCCAATGTCTTCCAGTAAACCTGATCCAAAGGCTTCTGTACCACATGGTTAGACATAATCACAACGACCCTATTCCTCGAAACCAATTTGTTTTAGTCAGCTTTCCTGTCTCTGTAAGTGGATCATACATTGTGGTTGCAGAGAGAGAAAGACAGAGAGAGAGAGAGAGAAAAGAGGGGGCTGCAGACATATAGTACCCAAGACCACATCCCCAGGGACCCACTTCCTTCAGCCATTTTTCCACCTCTTAACCTTTCTCCATTGGGAATATGCTTTCAACACATTAGCTTTTGGAAGGCATTTTAAATTTGAACTGTAGCAAATAGCAATTCTGTATAGCTCAGAGAAGATATTTCCATGGAATTGAGAGACAGAAACTGATAACACCTAAAAAGTAAAGTATTAAAGATATCCAAAAGTTTATCATAAATATAATGTAAAAGTAATTCTTTAGAAACAATGGCAAAAAGGATAAGAGGTAATGATTATCTGAGGCAGAGATAAAGAAAAGGAAGGTACATGTAGGTAGGTGTGGAAAGGAGGAAATATGGAAATTTCAGACATCAACTGTCACTCATATTAATATTTCCTCTGGGGAAACAAAAAATGTTTCAACAATATGAAATGCTAGAGAGAGAAAAACACAGTCAATATGTGGAACCCAGCTATTCCCACAAGCAACATCAAAATAGCAGCTTCAATGATGAAGGCTGGAATAGATTTTCTCCTGGTTCTCTATAATTTCTATGTGCTGAAAACGATGCCAAGCTCTTGAAGTAAAAAATCAACCCTGAGAAAGATAGTTTTATAAGAAATCTGGACAATATGGAAGTCAATAACATTCTACAAAATATGAACGTTGGGCTCATCTACAAAGACTTTAATTTAAATTTTATTATTTAAATAAGTGAACATTTTAATTAACAACTTAATATTTAAATTAAACTTCCTATTAAAAACCTAATCATTCTAATTTTTACAGCATTCCTTTACAAAATTGATTTAGTGCTCATGAGAACTATGTGAAATCCATATTTATTTTATGGACAAAAGGTCTAAACCATAGAAAACTCATTTTTAAGTCACCATTAGACATTCAAAAATCCTCTAATCATTCTACAATAGTACATTTCATACAAAGACAGGAATGTGAGTGAAAGAGGAAATAATTATGCTTTACAGATGAAAGTCCATTATACAAGTGTTTGTCTAACTATAACTTTTAATCTCTGGATATTGATATGTAAGGAGGTGATATCTAGATATTTTGTAGCACATGAGAAGAACAAACTTAATCTGAGTTTGGATCACAGAAGGAAATGAAAAGCATGTAAGAAACATATGCCCTTTAATGAGTTTTCCATACACTGGAAAATTGTGTCAAATTTTGTTATAAATAATAAGTCACAATAGACTTCAAGCAACTAAAAAGTGGGTTCCATGCTATTTGGTGCTGAAAGCATACCTAATAATCAGGAACTATGATAGTCAGTTCTCAGGCAGGGCAAAGGACCTGAAAACAGGAAGGATTAAAAGAGGCTAATAAGATATAAGAGTAACAATGACCAGGCAAGGACTATGGAAATCAAAAAACTTTAGTCTTTTCTATGGGCCCCATTCTGAGGATAACCTAGACAAAAATTGATGAGAAGAGTTGTGCCGACAAGTAGTACCAGATGATTAGATCCCACCAGTCCATGAAATAATGATTCAAATCAAGGACTGAAATCAGGCAAAAGACATTTGGCCCCAAGGCCCAATTCTGACCAATCATGAAAGATGGGGGGCCATAAGAAGACATAAAAGCTCATCTCCCAAGAACTTCAACAGTTACTCTTTTGGGGCGACCCTACCCCTGTGTATGGGGGGAGGTACTTTTGTTTTCTATCTTTCTTTGGATTACAAATAACCATTCATAGTTTTATAATCTTCATTAGTCCTTGGATTTCATTCATTTAAATCCACTAGGCAAGAACCCAATAAGAGGAGACACTCCGTATCATGTTAGCACCCCAGATGGGATTACAAGGGAAAGGAACCAGTGATGAAAGAATTTAGTTACAGTTCTATTCCATGCAAATACTGGTAACTGGTTAAAGTTACATGTTTGATGTAAGAAATAAAAAATTGAGACATGAAAATTACCTTAAAATTAAGTAGTTTAATATTGTTCTTAATTTTGATGTGATATCTATAATAGAAGGTATAGAGTGAACCATAATTTCAAAATGTCTTAGTATTTATGTCAGTGTTTTTTGAATAACTTTGATTTATGATATACAAATATGATGTGTAGTTTGCACATAAATAACACAATGTAAATAGATATAGGCAACAAGGTTATAGAAGATTCTTCTTAAATAATATTCATTGGTGATTTAATCATCTGAATAATTTCTTATGTTAGAACTAAGAATTTATTTTCATTTATTAGTGCCATATTCACCTATCTTGCCCATAAGACTTTGGCAACACTCAACCATATCCATTATCCAAACAGATAGTAAGCCTGGCTGTACAAATCAAGATGAAAGTTTCTTTTTTTATGACTCTCTGAAGGATGAGACTAAATTACTAAGATTGAGGGGAAGGCTAAAAATAGTTGAATGTTATATTTCTATTAGTAGGAATAAACTTTTCACATTTTCAATATCCTAAAAACAGATGAAACCACTAATTTATTTTAGTGTTAAGTCACTGTTTGAAGATAAATATGGTTTGAGGTTAAGATTTCTACCAAAAACACTTCTATTACTTGATATGATTATAGCCAAATAAATATTAATAGAGTATATTAAATTTAAATTCATTTAAGGTATCTGTTTTGGTATGTAGATGTGTATGTTCATATTTGTGAATATGTATACATAAATAGTGTAGTATGTGTAAATTCTCTTTTACCCTCTTGTACTTGTGTGTATGCTACATGTTATATGTATTCATAGGAATATTTCATCTACTTTTTAAAAATGCTTTATAACTGACCATTAACAGAGGTGTGCATGCTGCTGTGTATTCTGAAGTCAAACTATTAAAGTTTTAGTTTCCAAATTTTTATAGAGATTTTAAGTGTATTTGTTACATAAAGTAATAAAGTGGTACTTTTGAAAATTCACTTTTCTGTATTGGTTTTTATATACAGCAGAATTCAAGGCCTTTTCAAATGAACAAAAAATGTTATCATAACTATATCTATTTCAAATCAATTTAAAGCCTTTAATAAAAAAAATTAAAAAGAATTTCAGGCAGTAAGTTCTCAGGATTGACCCTGATAGGGAGTATTGTTTTCCCCTCCCCACTGCTTGTGGGGCCCCTGCCTGACATGGGTCTTACTGGAGATTCTGATATGTCTGGGTAATTGAGCTAGGGGTCTTTCCTGGCAAACTGTCTAGTGTGAAGGAGGGTAGAATTACAGTCAGGGGAGAGGTAAATGTAGATCATCATCACTCCTGGGAGTTTTCACATGGCTGAAAGCATAGATGTGATTAGACAGTCAACAGTTTCTCTTCTTCAAACTAATCTGTTTACTTCCATGTGGGTGGGCTAGAAACCAAATCTAAAACCTGAAATTGTGTTGTCATCAATGTTGTGTCAGAGATTCTGTCTACATGAAGCCAAAACATCCAGATGGAAAATGTAAAGTAACATCCATCATCTAAACATTTCCTTTCTCAATGCCAAGTATGTAGATACTTGGAAACAGTGTCATGGTCATGGTTGACCGAATGTTTTACTTTTAATCTAGATGCTTTGCCATTACGAAGATGCAATCTCCGTTGTAACTTCCTGCATGAAATTACCAGTTATGTGCACAGTGATAGGAGCTTTTTTTTTTTTTATTTAAAAACCATGCGTGTATGTGTGCTTGTGTATGTATACATATATATACACATATATATGTGTGTGTGTGTGTGTGCACATATATATGGTTTAAATATGTGTATATTGTTTATATATGCATATGTGTGGTTTTAAAATTATTATAAAATTATATATATATGTGTGTGTGTGTGTGTGTCTGCCTGTGTGTGTAAATTATTTCAATGAATAAAGGATTATGTTAGGTATGTAGGAGATGTCATGATGAATAATAAAATTGAAAACAAACAAAAATTAATCACAAACATGTCCAAGTCTCCAAAATTCTTGGCCTGCTGTGAATAGTGGTACTTTTTTAAAAAATGTATTTACATAGGTTAGCTATGACAGATGGAGTTTGATATTGCTGAATAGACAAATAGGAGAACTAGAAAGTACTCATTGATAAATGGATTGGTTTCAAAAATTAAAAATAACCAGGTCCTCTTAATAAGCATATAAGAAAGTGAATAGCACTGAAGGAATGGAATTAATGAATAGTGACAAAAACACTGACCTATTCACCAAAAATGGCTGGTTGCACATTTTTACAAATACATGTCCATTGAAACACCATCATACCCATTCGTTTGCTTCTTTATTTAATTATTGTTTATAGCTACTTTAGACACTACCTGGTTGACCCTTACAGTGGTGGTTCATACTTGTTATCCCAATACTTAGGAGGCTGACACAGGAGGATCTCAGGTTCAGCCGGTCTCAGTTACTTAGTAAGCCCCCAGCCCCACCCCAAATAAATGAGATGCTGTTTCAAAATAAAGAATAAAAGTAGGGCTGAAAGTGTAGCTTGGAAGTAGAATGCCCCTGGGTTCAATCCCCAGTACCACACACACACACAAAATTTACATGTGGCCCTTTATAGAAGATGGTTCTCTCTTTCTTTCTACATAATATATTAAGATAAGCAAGAGGTAGACAGACATGGTGGAGCTTGCTTGTAATCCAAGTACTTGGGAGACTGAGACAGGAGAATTGCAGGTTTGATGACAGCCTCAGCAAATAGTGAGACTCCCATCAACCTAGCAAGACTGTTTCAAAAATAAAATAATAAAAAATAAATAAAATAGGGCTAGGGGTGTAGCTCAGAAGTAGAATGCTGCTGGGTTCGATTCCTAGAACTCCCCAAAATAATAGTAATAATAATAATAATAATAATAATAATAATAATAATAATAATAATAAATATTTTTAGGTCCACTTGAATGAATGTTACATGGGTATTGAAATTTTTATTTATTTTTTCCACAACTCATTACCTGACCAAAGCTTAACACACAACAGATAGTGACTGAATAAATGTTCTTTCATTTTTAATACTGGCTTCTGTCTTATGTGTTTGATAAAATAATATAATTCTAAATAATGATAAAAAGGTCAAATAGGTAAATGACATTTATCTATTTTGGAATTATATCATATTTTATTTGAATATATAATTCATAGACTATCATTGCTAGGATAACATTATTATTGTGAACAATAAAAGATAACCTCATGTTCTTTTGGTCATTGTATTATGTCCTCATAAAATGTATATTCTTGGAAACACTTATGTCTTTGAAATAATGATTATCTTTAAAACACTAAAATTTTTCTGCTATCCTGATAGTTTTTCTCCTTTATAATTGTGTAAGGAAACTAGATCAAATTTCATATAATATAAATTATTTTAAAGCAGAGTCTATTGAATATAAAATGTGTCTCTCAAGAAAAAAAGGGATTCGTGATTAAATATAGAACATAAAGGAATTATTCTGAAAAGAAACTCAAGGCCTGGTTGTAAGAGTTTTTTGTCAATATAGAAAAACATGCCAGTTACAGGAACATATAATTATGCACAAATATGAGAAAATGTTTTCCTCCTTTAAAAAAGTAGGATATTTTAACATTATCAAAGAGCTATAAAATTTTATGTAAAAAATTTAGTAGAATGATAAGACAATGAAATAACTCATACCAAATACCTCATAATGAATCCTGCTCAAATGAGATCAACTAGAGAATTTAAATGTAATGCAACCAACTTATGAACAAAGTTGTAATTACTCACCATCTGTGCTTTACTACTATGAAAACTTTTTAATACAGACTATTTAGGGAAAGTGCTAAAATATAATGCTGTCTTGTGGAATTAAGGCAGTTTTATAGAATTTAGAATAAGAGATATTGATGAAAATATTTCATAATATAAGTTAGAACAGAAAAAATTGAAGTGGATCTGAGAGGCAATGAAAACTGCATAAAAAAAGGGAGACCATCTCCCCTCAACAAAATACTCAATACTCAAAACTGAGTAATGAGACTATCAAATATGGCTAGCGTTTGGCAAATTCTTCTGTGCATTAGGACTTTTTGCTCCATAACTTTAGTAGGTGACAATTTCTACAATAATTGAAAATATTTTAAAAATGAAAATCATTCTAATTATCGTTTAAATTGTCATTTAAATAAGTTGTCTATATAAAGGTCAAGATGTACTGCTACTATGAAAGTCACTAATTTTTTAGCTATTTCTTTATACATGTGAAAAAAAATCAATTGCAGAATTTTCCCAAAGAACAAGACAACAATATGAACATACTGTGAAGAGATATGTATTTCTAGTGTCATTGGGGCAAATTATAGTACAAGTAGGTAATATTAACCATTTTTCTGCTCTAGGCAGAGTAAATGGGGTCTGTCTTGGACTAAGACATGAGGTCACCCTGACTTTATGTTTTTCCATGATTAATGGTTTCATTTTACTTTATTTTTTCAATGCTGACGTTGAAACCCAAGTTCTTATGCATGCTAGGTAAGGATTCTGACACTCAGTTACATCCCTAACAATAAGGCATGTTTTTAAGCCACAATCTTGGTCAGTGCAAGAAGGATACTGAATATGAGAAAGATTTTTCTGGACAAGAAATACTCATGGGCTTTAATGTTTATTTTAGGTCAATCTGTAAAAAGCACATTGTATCTTGGCCTATATTCTGTCCCATGGTAGAAGCTATCTGAAAAATTTCCCCTCTTCCAACGCCTACATGGATGAATTTATTCAATTCAGAAGTCTCATATTAACAAACTTGCTTTTCCACAAGTATTTAATATCTTCCAACTTGCAAACCAGAAGGGGTTAAGCTCACCAGTGCTGCGTGCATGCATGCCCCTAATACTAAGAATTATGTTGTGAGATTACAATGCACCAATAAAAGTTTGTTTGTATATTTATTTATTTATTTATTTATTTTTATACTTCTATTGGTGTATAACAGACTCACTTGTTCACAGTTTTTTAATATTCTCCAATTTGTGAATGATTAAGTAGATATTTTCATCTGTTGTATGCCTTTGTTTACAAAATGTTTCTAAATGCAAATGGGAGGTTAAGTAGGAAATAGTAGGAAGGTTTATATTTAATCTCACACCCTAATATAATCTAGTGCTTATAAAATGACTTTGAACAATATCAGTGCTATTTGAAAGAATGGTATTGCACATTTCATAATGTGTGTGCTGTGTATATCATAGCAAAATAAAGCTAGCCACTTAGTAATTATCTATAATTTGGCAATTTGGCTGGATTATCTTTAATATATTTTAAAAGATATCCTAACCTCTTTCACTGCTGCTCTTCTATTTGATTTTCTTGTAATAGGCCCTTTACAAATATATTTATATATATATATATTTTTTTTAAAAAATTATCTCACTTCATTCTGAATATCTCTTGTTTCACTCAGGTCTCTACATAATTGTCATCATCTCTGAGAAACCTTCCTGACTGTGCTAAATAAAAAATGCCTTCCTGTTCACAATATAAAGTCCTACCTTCCCTGAGTTACCTTTCCTTGTTGCACTTTTAAGTATCTGAATTAATGATATGTTTTACATACATTATTTTTTAACCGTCCTTACCAAAAAGGGCCTTTGTCTTGCATTGATGTATGCGTAGGGGCAGGAAAAGCATACATAAAACACAGAACTAGTACTATAGCACAAGTCTTCACCCTCCCTCAAAATCACATATTTCTTCATCATTCATCATTTAGAAATTACTGTGCTCCTATTGTAAACTCTGGCATATATAAATGAGCCTTTCAGCAAGCTCCCAACCTGTTGTGGAAAATGTATGCATATGGGATATATCAGAGTACTGAGTAATAAGCACTCAAATGGAAAGCAGCCAGAGCCAAGTAGTATAAGAAAACTTAGGGGGGAGGGCCTTATTCTAGCTGAGGAAGTTAGAGTAGTCTTTTTAGTGTAAGTGGCACTATAAAGGCTTGTGATTTGAAAAAGTCAGAAGAGTTTCTATTCTTATATGTATGTATGTGTGTGTGTGTGTATATATATTTATTTTTATATATTGAATATATCTAAATCTAAATATTTATAAATTAGATATTATATAAACAATATGTCAGTATAAATGTTAATATAAATATTAAATATAAATTCATATGTTATATATACATATATTTTTTTTCATCAGTGAGTGTCAATGAGATTGCTAAGAAAGCACGTGTGCACTGCATCGTGAGGAGTCACTTTTTTATAAGTGCCGTAAGGGAATACCTACATCTCTGTACTTCTTTATGATCATTGTTATTTCATGCCTGGTTCCTTCTTTTTGTGTGTCATGTAAGTTGATTCCATCAGCTTTCCTTCCTTGTTTCCATTCTACAGTTTCATGAAAGCCAAACTATCTCTTCATGCCAAGTTCTTTTTTCCCCCCAAACTGTACTGAGTGTTCAGTCAGTGGTGATGATGATCAAGTCCTTGTCCTAAGAGTGTTGATCACTTCTGCTACTTGGACTGGGTTCAGCTGGGCAAATGCTCTCTCCTCCAAGAGATGCCTGCTGAGTCATTCATGTCCTCAGTGCTACAAGTTCAACCACATGGTAATCACAGCCATGCTAAAGCATCTCAAGTGGTTACATTTTCATTCCTGGTGCTTCTCTCAGCTTGTGGGAAGGAGCAGAGCTGAGCTTGGTTTCTATCTCACTGGTCTTCTTTCTTCTTCTGGGAACTCTATATTTACCTGGCCTGTCATCTATGATGACTCCTTACATAGCAGTCATAGCAGCAAGAAGAAACAGATGCTCTTTTAAAGGAAACAAACTCATTAGTAGAACTCCAAGAATTTAGATAGCACAGGAAAAGTTAGATTTTAAACTACAGTGTGTCTTTTCTATGAAAACAAAATGTATGCTAATGACTTAGGATGTGGTTAACCTAACACTATTACAAAAGCAAATCTTCATCTGTAAATGATTTGTGGTAAAATAGAAACACTTACAAAATTAAGAGGAACCACTGTGAGAAAGAATTGAGATACTAAAATGTGCTTTATATCCATTCAATTTTGCACATATGACAGCACATTTAGCTTGCTGACGTCATTGGGAAAAGATGGACAAAAGATTTTTTTTTTTTAATTGAACAGTGGTAAGGGAATACAGATGTAAAAAAAAAAACAAATTGATCAGTGGTCAAAATAATAGTAAGCAGAATTAATTATGAGCCAAAAATAAAGAGCATAAAGTATATGTTTTAAACTCAAATAAACTCAACAAACTGGGAATATTGAGATAGTTCTAAGTTTTGTTATGAGTGGGGAGATTTTTGAAACAAAAGAATGAATGGCAGTAGGAAAAAAATAAAATTCAGTTGATAGGACAATGTTGTAATAGTAACACCTCATTTTCTGAATTGGTAAAACAGTCCCTTCTGATGAATAACTATTTAGTCTTAATATGGAAATATGTAGGGAGCAAAATCTCAAGAAGTCTATTGATTAAGTTTTTACTAAGTCTAGAATCAGGGACTCTCTATTAAAACATACACAACAATTTTCTTAAAATTTTATCAGTTGTGTAACCCGATGGTTCTTACCATAGAATATGGAGAAGAGTATAAGAATTAGGATTATAACAAACCTATGTGTCAATACCTTCCACTGAGAGATCACCAAGAACATGATTATAGTTTCACGTCTTGTATTGAATACCAGCTGTGGGGGAGAGATAACACATGCCAGGTGTAACCAGAGATGTGTCAACTATAGCAAGGGTTAGGATTTAGGTTTGTGTTGGGTGATTGGAGGACACTGCACAAAAGTTGGGCTTTGTTTTGGATTAGAATCAGACAAAAAGTGAATAAATTTTATGCTTATGCAACTTAATATTATCAAAAGTAGTAGGAATGGTAAAGAATATTTCCTCTTTGCTAACTATAACTTATAACTTATAGCTATAACTTATAGTTAGCAAAGAGGAAATATTTGTTAATTTTTGTGGTGACTCAGTTTCCTTGTTTCTGTGTTTACCAGAGTAATTCTGTTTTTTGTTGATTTTTTCCTTCATTTCATCACCATCACAGAGTTACCTTGTGTGATGTTGCTCTTCTATGTGACTGTTTATCTTCCACAGAAGAACTTCCTGGCCTACTCATAAGTCCACAGCCAACTCCTCATAACCTTAAGGCTGAACTATTAGACTATTTCCTTCATGTGAAGGCTTTTTTCTCTCTGGGGTTATATAAAACCAAGTATTGGAGCTACTTCTTTCGCACACACAGACAGTTATTAATCAGATTTTCTTTAACATGAATCATTAAAAAAAAAAACGAACAATTTATCCAATAGCTTCTATGAAATGCTTTAGACGATGTCATCCCATTTTATAAAAATAAATCTGCTCATCAGTGGTTATTTGAAAATCATGCTTCCAGAGCCACCTATTAAGAAATAGGGTACGAGTCTCTGTGGACTTTAATGCTATACACACAGATGATAAGCATCTCTAAGTGATGTCATCCACTCTGTTTTTATATCATTAGTTTCACCAGTGAGATGTTACTTATCCTTCTAAAAAACAAGTTGTTAATTTTGCCAATGCAATGATTTTTTTATTGCACTTTATATGCTAACCAATAAAGCATTGCATGTGGATAGAGCTATAAATAAACGTCAGACTTACAGCATTTCCTTGTAGATGCTCAGCTCAGGCTTTATGATACAATGCTAGCTGGCCATCCTAAAAATCTTAATTTTTAGTTGGGGCAATTGGTGGTTACTGGCCTCAATTGAATCACTACCTAGTTCTAACAACATGAGCTTTAACTAACAATTTTAAAGTGCTTTAACATAAACTATAGGCAGTGTAGTAACATCAGTAGCTCTTGGTTTTTCTGTTAATCTTTGATACTGATTGAATTCCTGGGGAGTTATACTTTCCTCTGCCTTCTGTTGGTCAGGTAGTGCTCACTCATTGAATAGACCTGCCTGAGAAGAGCAGGAAGACTGTGGTGTCAGCACAGAATCTGAAGTGGGTGCTGGTGCCTCTAACAGATGGAGAATGTCAGCTACCTTTCTTCTAGCTGAATAGTTACTTACTTTTTGAAGGCAATCTGAGTAGTGTCTCTCTTTTACTATCTCACCTAACTAGATTGAATGTTTTGAGTGAAAAGATTATAAGTCTGTCTTAACTCTTGTATCACTTCTAGAAGGATATAAAATTGAAGGGGAAAAGGTAAAAATGAATTAATTTTTTTCAATCATTCACACACTTTTGATACTGCAGCAATCTTTTTTTTATGGTCATGAATATTTCAGTAAGCAAAATATGGTTTTGTTAAATTTACAGTAACTTAAAATATTCTGTAGTTAAAGCATCAAAGCTTTTATTTATAAAATGCACAGGCTATATGAATATTCACAACTCTAATTATCTACTGTAATTTCTGGTAATTGAATATTGGATATTCACACTTATAAGAACTGCAGTGTTTCACAATAAACAAATACAACAATTTCCCTGAGAATTTCACAGTTTTTAAAATCTAAATAGATATTCTGCAAATGGATGCACACTAATGACCAATTTTATAAGATACAACTTTCTTCTACTCTTTAACCTTGTACCCTGCAGGCTGGGCATCATTGAAGTAAATGAGAGAAGACCAAACCCAGAATTTAAATATACTTTCCATTTGTATTCTTGTAGGCTTCTAAACTCTTCTCATATTGTTTAAAGAGAAATAAAAATTAGGTAAAATACTATTGATATAAATTTAAGAAGTCTTAGTGTCCTTTTAAATATAGTTTGGAAGTATGTGTGATATTGGAAATAAGGCCTTGCTAATAATATAATGCTAGCATTTGCAATGGTTTGTTTTAAAACTGTAGCACCCCTCTCACTGTGTGCATTCAGTTATGCTTTCAGGAGATAGAGGGAGGGTATGAAATGGGAGAGTTAATCAAACTGTCTAGATATTTTCTGCTTTATTTGTGAAATGCTCCATGGAGTGTGTGCATTAGTGTCTATTTTGTTAACTCTTTCTTGAGTCACTATCTGGATTATTAAAAGGAAGACTTTAATGACTTTCCCACATTGCACAGTCTAGCCTCTAAATCTGGGATGACCAGAGAAAAATGGCATCCTAGAAAAGCCAGATCATTATTATTTTAAAGACCCCAAACTTATTAATTGATGTGTCAGTGAAAGAGATTGTGTGTAGATGACTTTCTCTTTATCTATAGAATGCATGAATACTATTGTATCATTTATTTTCTGTATTCTGAGGAATGGGATATAGAAATGATTATAGTTACTCTCATATCACTGGAGCAATAAAGGAAGACAGTTATGGTTTTGAATCCATTCCTAATTGAATTGATTCAATTCAATGCTGGTGTTTTTTATTACAGTTAAGCAATTCTGATGAAAGCAAATTTAAAATATGAAAAGTCATTATCATACTGTGTTCATTATTGCTAAGCATATTGGCCATTTAGAGATATAATCTTTTAACCTTGTATTGAAACAAAAATAATCAAAAATATTAAATTAATCTATTTTTCAATCAATGAATGAAACATATGGGAATA
>PVLC010038311.1:0-14712 GCA_004027655.1 Graphiurus murinus | reverse complement strand
TTTTTTTTTTTTTTGGCGGTACTGGGGATTGAACTCAGGGGCGTTCTACCTCCGAGCTATACCCCCAGCCCTATTTTTTATTCTTTATTTTGAAACCGAGTCTCACTAAGTTGCAGAGTGCCTCACTAGGTAGCTGAGGCTGGCCGCGAACCCGGATCCTCCGGTCTCAGCCTCCCGAATGCTGGGATTACAAGCGTGCACCACCACGCTCGGCTTTTTTATACAATTTTGAAGTGAGGATTTACTAGCAAACATTCTCTAAAAAAAAACAAGGTAGAATGTTTTTCAACTGAAACAAAGAGCTTACTATAAATTCCTTATAATAAAAATGATCAGAATTAGATATAGATATGAAAAAGACTCATTGCTAATTATTGTCAACTTACAGTAAGGAAGAGTTGGATGAGAAGTCATTCTTCTGACATTATTAATAGCTTTCTTAATCATCTGGCAAAAAAGAAAAATTATTTTGTAGTTACTAAAAAGTAGGACTAAAATTTTAAATCGTAAGGCTAGGTATGTAGCTCAGTAGTAGAGCAGTTGCCTAGTATGTTTGAGGCCCTGGGTTCAATCCTCAGCACCACAAAAAATAAAAATAAAATAAATAGTTAAAAAACATTACACTGTGATGGAAAATTCGAGTAGATTTATTTTTATGTGACTTTATAAATACCATGAGGGCTACTAAACATACTAAACAAGGTAGCAGAAATTTAACAGTGCAGTTCTTTTTTTTTGGGGGGGGTACTGGGGATTGAACTCAGGGGCATTCTACCTCCGAGCTATACCCCCAGCCCTACTTTTTTTTTTAATTCTTTATTTTGAAACTGCGTCTCACTAAGTTGCGGAGTGCCTCACTAGGTAGCTGAGGCTGGCTGAGAACCTGGATTCTCCGGTCTCAGCCTTCCGAATGCTGGGATTACAAGCGTGCGCCACCACGCCCGGCTTGCAGTTCTTATATTTAAGTGTACATATATTTTCTGTATCAATGACTAGGATCTAAGAACAAATTTCTTTAAAGAATTTAGTCTTAGCCAGGCATGATGGTACACATTTGTAATTCCAGTACTTGGGAGGCTGAGACAGGAGGATCACAAGTTTGAAGCCAGCCTCAGAAACTTAGTGAGACCCTGTTTCCAAATAAAGCATAAAGCAGGACTGGGGATGTGGCTCTGAGTAAGAATGCCCCTGGGTTCAATTTCAACTACAAAAAAAAAAAAAAGAATTTAGTCTTACAACTCTCTTGCTAATTCTTTTATTAGAAGAATGATGAATAGTGTAAGATTAAGAAGACAGAAGGTTAAAAAAAAAAAAAAAGAAGACAGAAGATGCTTGGTGTGATGGCACACACTTGTAATCTCAGTACTTGGGAGGCTGAGACAAGAGGATTGCAGGTATGCAGCCAGCTTCAGTTATTTAGTGAGGACCTCAGCAACTTAGTGAGACCCTGTTTCAAAATAAAGAATAAAAAATAGGGCTGGGGATGTAGCTCAGATAGAATACCCCTAGGTTCTCAAAAAAAAAAAAAAAAAAAAGGATAAAAAGTAGGGCTGGGGGTGTAGCTCGGAGGTAGAATGTCCCTGGGTTCAATCCCCAGTGACACACTCACACTCACACACACACACACACGCAAAATGAGAGGTACACAGAAAAATACATTTTTAAAATGACAGTTTGGGACTATTTACTTTTTGTTTTTTTTTTTTTTTGCAGTACTGGGGATGGAACCTGGGGGCATTCTACCTCCGAGCTACAGTCCCAGCCCTGTTTTTTATTCTTTATTTTGAAATAGGGTCTTACTAAGTTGAGGAGGGACTCACTAAGCAGCTGAGGCTGGCCGCGAACCCGGGTCCTCCAGTCTCAGCCTCCCAAATGCTGGGATTATAAGCATGTGCCACCATACCCTGCTCTATTTACTTATTTTAAAATCGTGATTTGAATGATTTAAGTAGCCTGTCAAGAGTAAAACAAAGAAAATAAGGGGAAATTTTTAATTTTTAGACTCTTTCCTATTTATATAGCACCATAATGATAGTTATATGTTATCCTAAGTCTAGCATCAATCTCAGGTAGACTTTTTTGTTGTTTTACCTTAGGGTTTTAAATTGTTCAATTAGCCTAAAGTTGAGAAGACGGTAAAGAACTGGTAGAGAGGCAAGAGACTAGACCAGCAGAACTGGTGAGGCAGAGAAAAACTGAAAGATACATATGGAGACAGTTATATTTTAAAACAGCAGAAGTTGGTCATAATAAGTATACTTTTTATACTAGCATTCATCATTCACTAAAATGATAAGATAAAGAAAACATTTGATAGATTCTACAGAAAAAGAATGAAAACCTGAGATCAGAGTGGAGATTCCTCAGAAAACTTGAAATGAACCTACCATATGTTCCAGCTATACCACCCCTGGGTATTTTTCCAAAGGGACTGAATTCAGAATATTACAGTAATATATGCACATCCACGTTTATAGCAGCATAATTCACAATAGCCAAATTATGGAACCAACCTAGGTGTCTGTTAACAGATGAATGGATTGTAAAATTATGGGTTATATACACAAAGGAATTCTACTTAGCAATAAAGAACAAAATTATGTCTTTTTCTGGGAAATGGATGAACCTGGAGAACATGGTGTTAAGTGAGATTAGCCAAGTCACAGAAAGTGAAGGGTCATATGTTTTCTCTCAAAGGCAGAAGCTAGGGAGTAATGGGGATACAAGAGGGACTTTAGATAATGGAGGAGAAACTGCAGTTGAGCCAGGAAGGTGATGCAGAGGGTGAAGGAGAGGGAGAAATAATGAAGGTAGTATTTCCATAGACATTTTGTACACAAGTGAGAATACCAATGCTAATCTCGATGTCATGTTGATGAAAGGTCGAGTGGTGAGGGAGCTGGGGAACTCACTAACTGCTGCGTGCGTGTATTTGTTATCACTATGAACCGCATTATGATGTGAGAATGTAAGACATAACGCACCTAAAAGGTATATAAAAAAGGTGTATACCAGAGGTTAGCAAATCTTTTTTTTTATATATATAATTTTCATGTGCCATAAAATATAACTTTTTTTTTTTTGGTACTGGGGATTGAACCTAGGGGCATTCTACCTCTTAGCTACACCTCCAATTCTACTGTAATTTTATTTTTAAACAGGGTCTCATTAGGTTGATGAGAGTCTCAGTACTGCTGAGGCTATCCTTGAACTTGCAATCCTCCTGTATTGGGATTATAGGCATGTGCCACCATGCTTGGTTCCATAGCTTTTTTTAAACCAGTGAAAAATTTAGGGCTGGGGATGTATTTCAGAGTTGGAGTATTTGCCTAGCATGCATGAGGCCAGGGTTCCAATCCACAGCACTGAAAAAAAAAAAAAATTTAAACAGTATTCTTAGCGCATTAACTATTAAAAAAAAACACACTATGGGAAAGTTTTAACTTTTGGGCCATAGCTTGCTGAAGCCTGATCTGGATAATTAAGTTTCAGATTATTATTACAATATCTAGTTACAATAGAATTCTTTGGCTTTTAAATAAAGTATACTTTAAATACCATTTTTGTTACCCTTTCAAATGAAAATATTTTTAATTACCAAAATTTACAATTTCAGCTTTTAAGACTTACTAAAAATTTAAGAATTAGAAAGTTTTGTCATCTATTTTTAAATCCATTAACATATAGCAAAAAATAGGAGAGCTATACACAAACCTAAATGTCTTTAATTTTACATACCACAGATGCTCCTCTGCCAGTCTGTGTACTACCAAGCCACGGCATGTTAATTGGAGTGCCAGGATTGCTATGTGTATATGGTGTTGTACCCTGAACAGCTGTTAAATCATCACGAGCATGTATAACCAAGAAATCTTCTGATCTACAAAGAAATGTCAACCAGAATAAAAATAAACCATCAGTTCTTTATTTCTTTCTTACACTTGAAAACTCTAACATCTGACTTTATATTTCCCTTTAAAATTAATTTTCTTTAACTCTTACTCTTAACTCACAATAACTTTCATACCCAAACAATTTCCATTCCCTTCACTTACTCTCTCTTAACTCTTATTTCCCTTTTTAAAGCTACTGCTGTTATTTACTCTTAGGCACATCAGCTTCTACTCTATTTACAATTTAGAAATACTTTTTTTTGCAGTGCTGGGAATCATGTGTACTTGGGCATTCTAACTCCAAGCTACAACCCTAGTCTTTTTATTTTTTAATTTGAAACAGGGTCTCACTAAGTTCTTGAGACTAACTTTGAACTTGCAATTCTCCTGTCTCAGCCCCCCAAGTACTGGGATTACAGGCATGTGCCACCATGAGTGGTTAGTAATATTCCTTTAAAGGACCTTTTAAAAGTTATAGTTCAATGGATATAGTCACTTATGTTATAAGTGAATAAAAACAAAGTATAAGCCAGGCGTCGTGGCGCACGCTTGTAATCCCACTATTTAGGAGGCTGAGACTGGAGGATCTGGGTTTGCGGCCAGCCTCAGCTACCTAGTGAGGAACTCCACAACTTAGTGAGACCCTGTTTCAAAATAAAGAATAAAAAATAGGGCTGGGGGTATAGCTCGGAGGTAGAATGCCCCTGAGTTCAATCCCCAGTACCGCAAAAACAAACGAACAAACAAACAAAAAAACAAAAAAAGTATAAGGGTACCCTTTGTTTTCCACTTCTATATCATCATCTACCCAAGTATAGATCTGTGTAGCCAGAATTCCAGAAACATCCAGTTCTTGAACATCATGGTTGGAAGCAATTGCTATGCAATTTCTATTTGCCTGCAAAATAAATCATATAGTAATTGAAAATAAGAAAACACATTGGGTATATAGTCTACTTATGATAAAAATAATACTTTAAAATCATTTTACCAATTAAACTTTTAGTGATGAAGCTAGAGAATATTATGCTAAGTGAGATTAGCCAGGCACAGCAAGTAAAGGGACATTTGCTTTCCTCTCACATGTGGAAGCTAGGGAGAAATTGGGATATAAGATAAAGGAGACACCCCAGTGGAGAGATGAGGTTTAGGGGAGGAAGGTGAGAGAAGGAGAGAGACTTGATGAAGGAAACTCTTCAATTGATGCTACATATATGAAATTATCAATGCCCATTCTCAATATCATGTATGGGGAAGGGGAGAGAGTGGGTGGGGCAGCGGGAAGCTCATCCAGTGCTGTGTGCATGTATGTCCCTGTCACTCTGAACTTCATTATGATGTGTCATTCCAATGCACCAATAAAAGCATACACACACACACACACACACAACAATAACAACAACAACAATAACAACAACAGTAGAGGAAAAGAAGCCTAAGTGCTAGAGAACGGTGAGGGAGATAACCAACTATAAACTAGACACAATGCTTAATTATTCAAATAAAATAATACCATCTTCTCCTAAAACCTTCTAGTTGTAAACAAATCAAAACCAAACTCCAGAAATAGAAAAGGATCATAGAGAAAAGTTATAGAGACAGAATAATAGTGGAAGTATGCCAGAAGAAATCATAAGTAAAAAGTTGGTTTTATTAAATTATATAAAATTTTAAAGATCTAAGAATTAAAAATACATATTTCCATCTGGGAATGTAGTTAGGCATACTTGCCTAGCATGCCTAAGGCCTTAGGTTCAATCACCAACAACACACACACACACGTACATCTCAAACAGAAAACAGGAAGATATTGACACCAAAGAGAAAAAGAGGATTACTAATATATAAAAGCTAACAAAAAGTAAGAAAAAACAGACTGTTAAGAAAAACAATAAAAAGAAAAAACGAGACTGTTGGGAGACAATCCTCCATGGATCTCTCCTATTCTGAATGCCTTGTTAGTCACTGTCCTTTGTTGTGCAGTACCATTTTCAGGATGATGTTTATATAGCCAATATTTCTTCTATAGGCCTATATCACTGATGAACTTAGATGCAAAACTGCTAAATAAGATACTAGCAATGCACATTCAAAACCACATCAAGAAAATTATACACCATGACCAAGTCGGGTTCATCCCAGGGATGCAAGGCTGGTTCAACATACGAAAAACAACCCATGTAATTCACCACAAAAACAGAATCAAAGACCAAAATCACATGATCATCTTAATTGATGCTGAAAAAGCATATGACAATATCCAACACCCATTCATGCTAAAAGCACTTCAGAGAATTGGAATAGAAGAAACGTACCTCAACATCATAAAGGCAATATACAATAGGCCCACAGCTAATATCATATTAAATAGAGAGGAACTGCAAGAGTTCCCACTAAAAACAGGAACAAGACAAGGATGTCCATTATCACCTCTTCTGTTCAATATAGTACTTGAGACTCTAGCCAGAGTAATAAGGCAAGAGAAGGAAATCAAAGAGGTAAAAATAGGGAAAGAAGAACTAAAACTATCCCTTTTTGCAGATGACATGATATTATACTTACAAGACTCAACAAACTCAACCAAAAAACTTATAGAACTGATCAACAAATTCAGCAAAGTGTCTGGATACAAAATCAATCTTAAAAAATCAGAAGCTTTTCTGTATGCCAACCATAAATCCACTGAAAAAGAAATCCAGAAAACAATTCCACTCATAATAGCACCCCCCAAAATAAAATACTTAGGGATAAAACTAACCAAAGAGGTAAAAAAAAACTAACCAAAGAGGTAAAAGACCTCTATAAGGAAAACTACAAAAAGTTGAAGAAAGAAATCGATGAAGACCTTAGAAGATGGAAGGATCTACCATGCTCTTGGATAGGCAGAATAAATATCATCAAAATGGCCATCCTCCCAAAACTGATCTACCGATTCAATGCAATACTCATGAAATTACCAAGGGCGCTCCTTACAGACATAGAAAAATCAGTCCTTAAATTCATCTGGAGCAACAAAAAGCCCAGGAGAGCCAAGGTAGTTCTTAGCAACAAGAACCATGCAGGAGGTATCACAATACCTGACTTCAAACTCTACTACAAAGCCACAGTAATAAAAACAGCATGGTATTGGCACAAAAACAGACACACAGACCAATGGAGCAGAATAGAAAATTCAGAAACAGACCCACGTGCTTACAGTCAACTGATTTTTGACAAAGGAGCCAAAAATATACACTGGAAAAAAGATAGCCTCTTTAACAAATGGTGTTGGCAAAACTGGTTAACCATATGCAGGAAAATGGAAATAAAACCCACCTTCTCACCCTGCACAAGAGTCAACTCCAGGTGGATCAAAGACCTGGAAGTTCAGACACCTTGCAGCTACTTGAAGAAGAGGGCATAGGGCCAACACTTCAACACATAGGCACAGGTAAAAACTTTCTCAACAAGACCTCAAAAGCACAAGCAACTCAAAGGAAGATCAATACATGGGATTGCATTAAACTGAAGAGCTTCTGTGCAGCAAAGGAAACTATCAAAAACCTCAACAGAGAGCCTACAGAGTGGGAGAAGATTTTTGCCAGTCACTCTTCAGATAGAGGTCTAATGTTTGGATACACGAAGAACTCAAGAAAATCACAGCTAAGAAAGCAAATAACCCAATCAAAAAATGTGCAAAGGATATAAATAGACACCTCACAAAAGAAGAAATACAAATGGCCAATAAATGTATGAGGAAATGTTCCACATCATTAGCAATCAGAGAGATGCAAATCAAAACTACCTTGAGATTTCACCTAACTCCAATCAGAATGGCAATCATAAAAAATTCGAACAACAACAACTGTTGGTGAGGGTGTGGAGAAGTGGGAACCCTAATACATTGTTGGTGGGATTGCAAACTTGTACAAGCACTGTGAAATGGGAATGAACCTACCATATGATCCAGCAATACCACTTCTGGGCATCTACCCAAAAGAATGGAAACCAAACTATCAGACCGACGCATGTGTATCTATGTTTATAGCTGCACAATTCACAATAGCCAAACTATGGAAGCAGCCAAGATGTCTATCGACAGATGAATGGATTACAAAACTATGGGATATGTACACAATGGAATTTTACTCAGCTATAAAGAAGAACAAAATCATGTTATTTGCAGGGAAATGGATGCAACTGAAAAACATTATGTTAAGTGAGATTAGCTAGTCACAAAGAGCAAAAAAGCATATATTCTCCCTAATATGTGGATGCTAGGGAGAAGATGGGGCATAAAAGGAGAGACCCTCGATAAGCAAAGAAGTTGATTTAACCGAAGGAAATGGACAGGAGAGGGGACACCCTAAGGTATATCAAGGTTACTCACTAAACTGAACTTGAGAGGGAGGGGTGGCGAGGGAGAGGGGTGGGAATTTGGGGAAGGGGTCAAATGAGAAATTTGGGCACATATGTCGTTATCAATTTGTACCCAACAAAGATGTATACTTACAATGCACGAATAAAAAACAAAAAAACAATAAAAAGAAAAAACGAGACTGTTGGGAGACAATCCTCCATGGATCTCTCCTATTCTGAATGCCTTGTTAGTCACTGCCCTTTGTTGTGCAGTAACATTTTCAGGATGATGTTTATATAGCCAACATTTCTCCCTCCAGAACAAAAGGCAGGTATGCTCACTGTCCATCAGAAAAGAGCTGAATTCAGGTTCACTAACCTCAGTAACCCTCTCCTGTAACATGACCTACTACATGTACACATACTATCTCTCTCTGGCCCTCTTTTTGTCAATCTAGCTCAAAGAACTAGTGTGAAAATGCTGATATTTTGGCTACTGCTGCTGCTGTCAGAAATAAACTGTCCCTTTTCTGTGATCCGGGAATCTTGTATTTTCAAACAGCATACATTAAGCTGTCAAAGTTAACTTGTTACCCTGAATTTTTGATACAGTTTCCAATTAAACAAATGTGAAAAAGTTCAATCTCAATGGCATTTTTAAAAAGAAAAATTTTAAGCAAAAGGTATTATTTCCCAGTGACAAACTTAGCAATCATGTAAAAATATAATATCAAATCTGGAAAAATAATTAAACAAGCACATTCATAAAGTAAATGGCAGACTTTACCTATCTGGATGACTATGTACATATATCATCCCTCTAAAGAAAAAGACTAGCTAATTTTGTAGGATAGAATGTTTAAAATGATCTTTTCAAGCTGGGCATGGTGGCACACAACTTGTAATTCCAGTACTTGGGAGGCTGAGACAGGAGGATTGTAGGTTCGCAGCCAGCCTCAGCAACTTGTGAGGCTCTTTGCAACTTAATGAGACCCTGTTTCAAAATAAAAGAATGAAATTGGGCTGGGGGTGTAGCTCAGAGGTAGAATGCCCCTGGGTTCAACCCCCAGTACCAAACAAACAAACAAGAAAAAAGAATGATCTTTTCTTCAAGGGAAGGCAAGGAACAGACAAAAATTTTGTATCTGACATAGAAAAATATATACATGTCATGCTATATAGACACTACAACTTTAGAACTGCCTAGCTAAGATTCGCCTCCTTCAATCACATCAAGGATGCCTGTAAGGGAAATGAAATGAAGGATACAGGGACAAATCAGGGCAGAATGACAAAGGAACTGTCTGGGAGAAATCAAAGAGAAGACAGACATAGCACAGAAGGATGAAGAACCAACTAACTGGTGAAAGGATTTTCTGAATGAGTAATGCCACAGGATACACATCTAAATAATATGTAAAACTATTGTAAAATTTAAAACACATGAGTACACACAGGTACACACTCATACATCTCTAAGAGTCCTTTAGGGATACATGAAAAAATATAATATCTATAGTTTAATGGACAGAAAAGGAAACAAAAGAGTAACTAGAAATGTCTTATCTAGAAACCATGCAGTAATGCAATTAGGGGTGATAGAAGGGGAAAATAGTCCAAGGTTGAGATGATCTCAACCTTGCCTCAACTAATCTCATTTATATCTAAGGATACCTCTTCTATTGGATCTTATAGACATCTCTAAGAATATTATGTATGAGGCAAAGGAGTACAAAGAAAATGTATTAACTGGGCAGTTAAGAGGGGGAATTTCTGAGCCAAATATAGCCTTATAATATCTTGCATAAATTATAAAGTTCTTGCATATATAATTATTTGCTACTTCTGTGTAGTAATAAAATATTTAATCAGCTATATTTCCCAAATCATATAACAATAAAACCATACTATCAAATAATATAATCATTTTATAAAATAAAAACTTATTCAGATGATAATTTAAGGAGTGGGAAGTAGTTTTGGTAAAGAAAAATACACTGACTGAATAAACTGATGAAAATAAGATATTCTTCAACAATGAATACTTAATAGTTACAGAAAAATGTTTATATACTTACTTTATTAACAGCAAAGGCAGTAATGATATCAGATTCTTTATGAATAATTCTTGCTTTACCTCCAGGATATCCCAAATCTGCTTCTATCTAAATGGAAGAAAATAAATATAAAATATATAGTGATTTTAGTAACAGACAACTAATATATGCCAATTTAGTTCTTGCATACATTATTTTAAGAAAGTTTTTCAGATACTTCAATTCCAAAAGTGCTATTGTACATGTTAATTATCCCTAAAACAAAATCAGACAAGAATTTAATTTTTTTTCAAACTTTCTTTTTCACATAATAGGTGATATAACATACATCCTCCCAAATGACAATGAATTAACTTTAAAGGATCAATACATTTTAATTGAAGTAAGATTTATTTACCATTGTTGCTCAGTATTATAGTTCTTTAATATTAAAAGATCAGATGATAAATATTTTCAGTTTTGTAGACCACAAAAGGTAATATCTTCTGTTGCATATTCTTTTGTTGCCCCTCCCCAAACAACTCTTTAAAAATGTAAAGACCATTCTTAGCAGATGGGATTTAACAAGATGGCTATGGCATACTTCTGCTCTAAAATAATTTTTAATTACAGAGGAGAAACCTAAAATCCTCGAAAGCAAGGTAAGCTCACTCAAGTCAGATATCATTTTAGTAGTTGAGTAAACCATAATAGTTTACATGAGGGACAAATGTGACACTCTCTTATCCTAGAGAAAGAATACACAGTGTCTCTGAACTCAGAAGAGAATACTACATGAAATAAGCATTTACTAAAATAAATGGAAAATGAAAAAAGGTAAATATTAAGAGTTGGAAACATTGCTTAATGTAATATTTTATTGCATTTTACCTTCTTTAACCTTCAATGTTTTAAAATGAATTATTATAAATGTTTCACAGCTAATTATGAAATGTAGAAATTATTAATTTGAAATTGGCATATGATACATTCATTTCCTGCAAAATTTAGACTAAAAATATGACCAATCCCTGCCCACTGACCACAGTATTTTTATTTTTATTTATTTATTTTTTTGCGGTACTGGGGATTGAACTCAGGGGCATTCTACCTCCGAGCTACACCCCCAGCCCTATTTTTTATTCTTTATTTTGAAACCGAGTCTCACTAAGTTGCGAGTGCCTCACTAGGTAGCTGAGGCTGGCCGCGAACCCGGATCCTCCGGTCTCAGCCTCCTGAATGCTGGGATTACAAGCGTGCGCCACCACGCCCGGCCACAGTATTTTTAAAAATGGCAACTAAGATGACTGTTCAGTTAAAGAGTTAAGAGATTTATATGATGACCAAAACAAAATATCCCCATGCAAAGAAAAATCATAGTCATTGGATGTAATGATGATAAATATATTCTAACTAAAATATAATTCACTTACAAACATAAAAGAATTTCATGTTTGCTGAACATTCTGGCTTACTTCAGAGTCATCTTTTTTTCTATGGAAAATATAAGCTCTGGCCCATCAAGAGGCCCATTGTCCAGTAAAAGAACATACAAGTCAAATTCTTTAATTTTATGATAAAATCCCAACTTATCTACCTGTCTGCTTAGTATCTAAAGTATACAAAGTGTCCACTATTTGGATTTGAAGAAAATGGAGGCAGAGACAGGTAGTTCCACAGAACAGAGGGATCTGCTATTTGCTGGTAATTATTGGATGGAGAGAACAATATCAGTTTCACCTGGGGAGGTTTTTCAGTGTATGAGAGGAAAGTTCATGCAGGCATCAATTTCAAAAAAGCTTTCTTAACATGGGAATACACTCCTGTTCTCTCATTATCTAAAAAAATGTTTCTTAATAGTATAGTGTCAAGATGAACTGCATGAGAATCAACTGAGGTGACTTTAAATACAGAGATTCTAAACCCTATGTCAGAAAAATAATCAGAATCCCATAGGAATAGGGCAAAACAACTGTGGTTAGCATCTCAAGTTAAATATGAGAATTATTATACGTGTTAGGAGGTAAGACTGAAGAAATTAACAGGGCTCAATTCATCTTCCACTGGAGGATTTAAAAATTCTGACTGTTGTGAGCTAAAATGTAAAAAGTGTAAAAATGGTTGCCAGAAAGCCAGTTAAAAAGCTAGTAGTTGAAGTGACAAGTGATGGAAGATTGGATTAGGGCAGCAGGAATGGTGATACTGAGAAGTGGCTGGAATTGGGATGCATTTTGCAATGGAATGTAATCTTAGTGTGAGTAATAGAAAGGATGGTTCTTAGCTTTCAGGCCAGATAAATGGATGAGTGAGCTGGGCATGGTGGTACATACTTGTAATCCCAGTCCTTGGGAGTCTGAGACAGAAGGATCACAGGTTCGTGGCCAGCATCAGCTACTTAGTGAGGCCCTCTGCAACAGAGTGAGACCTTGTTTCAAAATAAAGAATAAAAAATAGGGTTGGGGGTGTAGCTTGAAGGTAGAATGTCCCTGGGTTCAATCCCCAGTACCGAAAATAAGTAAGGAAGGAAGTAAATAAGTGAAGGCATCATATACTGAGATGGTCAAAAGTAAAGGAAAAAGTGGGTTTTGGTTGGGAGTAGGAAATGACTGAAGTTCAGAAAATGGGACTAGAGAGATTTAAGAGTTATCTGCATACAGATGATTTTTTTTTTTTTTTTTTTTTTTTTTTGTGGTACTGGGGTATTTTACCCAGGGGTATTCTACCTCTGAGATACACCCTCAGTCCTATTTTTGTTCTTTAATTTTGAAACAGGGTCTCATTAAGTTGCAGAGAGCCTAACTAAGCAGATGTGGATGGCCACGAACCTGTGATCCTCCAGTCTCAGCCTCCCAAGTACTGGAATTACAAGGGTGCACCACCACGCCCAGCTTACAGATGATATTTAAGCCATAAAATAAGCCAAAGAGAATGTAAAGATAGGGAAGACAAAAGGTCAGAGAACTTAAGTTATGGGCACCTAACATTTTCAAGAACAGGATATTTCAGTAATCATTACTCAGCTGGCTAACATAAGAAACAGAAGACTTTGATGTTATGGGGCATTCAACTGAATTGGTAATGTTTTATTTCTTAAACTGGGTGGTTTGTTCATGGTGTTTGTTTGCAATTTTATTCTTTGAATCTTCCTGAGTGACCTTAAAGTCAATTCTATATATGAGTTTTGCTACATAGAGGAGAAAAATAGAGCTTTGTTTGTGTTACTGGGGATTGAGCCCAGGGATGTTCTACCTCTGAGCCCCACCCCACCCCTTGGCCCTATTTTATTTTTTATTTTGAAACAGGGTCTCACTGAATTGCTGAGGCTGGTCTTGTACCTGCGATCCTCCTGTCTCAGCCTCCAAGTACTGGGATTACACAATTGTGCCACCATGCCCAGCTTGAAGATTTTTTTTTTTTTTTTCGGTACTGGGGATTGAACTCGGAGGCATTCTACCTCCGAGCTACACCCCCAGCCCTATTTTTTATTCTTTATTTTGAGACCGAGTCTCACTAAGTTGCGGAGTGCCTCACTAGGTAGCTGAGGCTGGCCACGAACCCGGATCCTCTGGTCTCAGCCTCCCGAATGCTGGGATTACAAGCGTGCGCCACCACGCCCGGCCCAACTTGAAGATTTTTAAAGGTAATATTTATTAAATTATATTTGCTGGGAGGAGGATCCAAGATGGCGACTGAGTGAACCGTCTTTTCACAAACGCCTTGATTTGGATCTAAATTTACCATAAAAAGATCTTTTCAACAGAAGGAAAAAAGTGAAATCTGAACCACAAACAAATAAAGAAGATCAAGAAAGCATAGCGGGGACAAGAAAAGACGCCTTAGCGCAGTGATCCGCGTGGACCCCCGCCGGCCCTGCTCTGCCGGGGCAGGCAGCAGCCGGGCTCAGGGCCAAGGAGGTAGGCTGTGGAAGGGCAGGACCAGGAGCCTTGGGGGCCACCCAGACGCTGGGAACGGCGGGCCCCGGGACACAGCACCCCTGGCACCCTGCGCCACACCCAGGCGGAGATCAGAACCGTGGGGCATTCAGCGTGGGCACCCGTGGGTCTGAGTTCTGTCCCGGCACATCGCCTCAGCGCGGAACTGCGACCGCCCAGAGCCTGAAGTGGGACGCAGTTTCTTGGCAGAGGCCTGGGCCTGAGATGGGAGCGGAGGAGCTGAGTCCGGGAGGGGCAGGACGAGTCAGCGGGAGCCGGCGGGCCGTGAAGTGGCGGCCCACCATCCCCCCTGATAGCCCTTCCCAACCAGCTACCCGCCATCTGGCCAGACTATCACCAGCCTGCGCCCCTCAGCAACCCGGGAAGGTCGAGCAGGCAGGTCAGCCTCCAGGGATGGAAAAGTGAGCCTGAAGCAGATCGGCCGGGAGCCCAGCCTCTTGACTAGGGGAAGAGAGGGAGTGCTTGAAGCCTGGGCGTGAACTTGGAGCGCCT
>PVLC010038310.1:0-14824 GCA_004027655.1 Graphiurus murinus | reverse complement strand
GATGAATGGATTACAAAACTATGGGATATGTACACAATGGAATTTTACTCAGCCATAAAGAAGAACAAAATCATGTACTTTGCAGGGAAGTGGATGCAACTGGAAAACATTATGTTAAGTGAGATTAGCCAGTCACAAAGAGTAAAGAAGCATATGTTCTCCCTAATATGCGGATGCTAGGGAGAAGATGGGGCATAAGGGGGTCTCCAGATGAAAAGGAGAGATCCTCGATAAGCAAAGAAGTTGTTTTAACTGAAGGGATTGGACGGGGGGGGGGGGGGGAGAGCACCCTAAGGCACATGATGTACTTACACAATTATATCAAGATCACTCACTGAACTGAACTTGAGAGGGAGGGAGGGCGAGGGAGCGAGGTGGGAATTGGGGAAAGGGTCAGATGAGAAATGTGTGCATATTTGTCTATATCAATTTGTACCTAACAAAAATGTATATATACAAAGCACGAATTATTACAATAAAAAAAAATTAAAACAAAAAACAAAAAACAAAAAAAACAAAACAAACTACAACTAGGGAAGCCGGGTGTGGTGGCGCACGCTTGTAATCCCAGTACTTGGGAGGCTGAGACAGGAGGATCCTGGTTTGTGGCCAGCCTCAGCTGCTTAGTGAGGCCCTCTGCAACTTAGTGAGATTCTGTTTCAAAATAAAGAATAAAAATTAAGGTTGGGGATGTAGCTTGGAGGGAGAATGCCCCTGGGTTCAATCTCTAGTACCACAAAAAAAAAAAAAAAAAAAATTTAGGCATTCTTTTCTATTTTTAATTTATCATGATGTCACATTTTCTCAAACAATTAAAGTTACCATTTTATTTTTGCAGTACTGGGGGTTGAACCCAGGGGCATTCTACCTCCAAGCTATACTTCCAAGTCCTATTTTTTTTCTTTATTTTGAAGTAAGGTCTCACTAAGTTGCAGATGGCTTCACTAAGTAGCTGAGGCTGGCTGTGAACCTACAATTACCATTTTAAATATCCTCCCTAGCCGGGCGTGGTGGTGCATGCTTGTAATCCCAGCATTTGGGAGGCTGAGACCGGAGGATCTGGGTTTGCACCTAGCCTCAGCTGCTTAGTGAGGCCCTGTTTCAAAATAAAGAATAAAAAACAGGGCTGGGTCTGTAGTTTGGAGGTAGAATGCCCCCAGGTTCCTTCCCTAGTACCGCAAAAAAAAAAGCCTCCCTATAGTCTATTATCATATGGATATATCATACTTTTATAACTATTCTCTTATTGTTATATATTTATACATTTTGTTTGTTTCAAGGACAAATGCTGTGGTGCACATCTCTTTAAATGAATCTTTGCTTGAGATAATAATATTTGGCCAAGTACCACAGGGGCTGTTTTTCAGGGGTAGAGTTGGAGGCCTAATAATGTCTATGATACAGTAAAGGCTGGGTTCTTCAAACTAGGACCTAAGCTCTCAGTTATTTATGCAAGAAAAGGGTACTTAAAATAGCCTTCCTGCCACAGGGTGGTTAGGTTAGACTAGAGCTGCACAAGCTAGTAAACCGGATCCAGTTATAGATGACGCTGGTCACAGGCAACAGTCAGGCCTATTTTAAGTTACATTGCTAAGTAGAACAGGACAGGTGGTTGAAGGAATATGTTAGAAGCAAGACCCTCAGCGACTAGCAAGAGCCTGTTTCCAAGAAAACAAATAAATAAAATAAAAAGGGCTGGGATTCTAGCTCAAAGGTACAATGTCCATGGGTTCAATCTCCGGTACTTAAAAAAAACCCCAGTGTGGGGCACACACTTGTAATCCCAGCATTTGGGAGGCTGAGACTGGAGGATCCAAGTTCACGGCCAGCCTCAGCTACCTAGTGAGGCACTCCGCAACTTAGTGAGACCCTGTTTCAAAATAAAGAATTAAAAAAAAAATAGGGGTGGGGGTATAGCTTGGAGGTAGAATGCCCCTGAGTTCAATCCCCAGTAGTAAAAAAAAGAAAAAAAAAAAAAGGAAATTTCCCTGGTTTTAATGAATCAAAGAATCAAAGAGACAGAATCAGAGTTAACCCTTACAGCAAACTGAATATGGTGAAGTCACTCTCCCAGCAACTCAGTGGCCATTTCTTCTTGATTAAAATTGGCTTATAGGACAAAAAGCATACTTCAGGGCATATCACTCTCTACAATCAGAGGTCTGAGAAATGGCTATTGAAAAAGAACACAATGGAAGCACATACCATAAATGATCCAAAAGAACAGGTGGCTAACTTGTGTTTCTCAGACTGATAACATGAGCCATTCCTTACCATACTTTTGTGATCCAGCAAAGAAAGAACGTGAAAGAACAAAGGGTCTCTCTTTCCCTTTAGATCGTTGTATCAATCCTTCTGCAGTAGCCATTTGCTGTAAAGTCCATGGAGAAAAATTTCAAAGATGATAGGATTAGGGCACTGGGCTGAACATTCTCAATAAGCTATCTAATGCTGAGCATGGTGCCCCACACTTGTAATTCTAGTACTTGGGAGGCTGAGACAGGAGGATCACAGGTTTATGGCCAGCCTCAGCTACCTGGTGAGGCCTCCTGCAACTTAGTGAGACCCTGTTTTAAAATAAAAAATAAAAAATAGAGCTGGGGATGTAGCTCGGAGGTAGAATGCTTCTGGGTTCAATCCCTAGTACTGCAAGAAAAAAAAAGTTATCTAACACATAGAAATGTTAAATGTTAAATATTAAAATAAATCCATCAAATTAATTTCATGATATAATGAAACTGCTCTAAATTCCTCTATTAAAAGAATAGAAACATTTCTTTGATTAACAATAGAATAGTAATGAAATAATAGTAAATAATAAGCTAGCATTTATTTGTTGCTTACCACAGATAGGAATTTTGTAATATTTTCTCATATAATCTACACAACAATCTCTGAGACAGATAATTTCCATTGGTGAAAAAAAAAAAAAAGTAGATCCAAAGAGGTTAAGTGACTGACTCTGGACTACATAAGAAAATTCTCAACTGGGTATGGTACATGCTTGTAATCCCAGTATTTGGGAGGCTGAAACAGGAGGATTGCAGGTTCGAGGACAGCCTCAGCAACTTAATGAGACCCTGTTTCAGAATAAAAATAAAATAGGACTGTGAGTATAGCTCAGAGGTCAAGTACCCCTAAGTTTAATCCTTAGTACGAAAAAAAAAAAAGAAGAAGATAAAACTCTAACTAAAGTAGTTTTCAGTTACAGCGACAGGCTGTTAGAAAAGCAAATACATACTACCTGAAAACTGTGTTCTATCTAGTCAGCAGCTCCCACTGGAATTACCAATTGGTGGGAGGACCATAGGAATACAGTCACATTCTGAAAATAACAAAGAACAATGGATATAAATAAGAGAAAATGATTGTTAAGTCTTTGGATGTGATTGGAAATAAGAGACAATTTTACCACCTCTACAGAGAAGGTTAAGTATTTAAGGAAAACTTTCTAAATTTAAAAAATATACTTATTGAAATATATATATATATATATATATATATATATATATATATATATATATACACACATATATATGTATACTAAAACATGTTCCTTTGGAGTGAATGTTAGGCTTGCTATGTTTGGATATTTGTGAAATTTTAAAACATTCATTTTCAGCCAGGCGTGGTGGTGCATGCTTGTAATCCCAGGACTTGGGAGGCTGAGACAGAAGGATCGCAGGTTTGAGGTCAGCCTCAGTTACTTAGTGAGGCCCTCCACAACTCAGTGAAATCCTGTTTCAAAATAAAGAATAAAAAATAGAACTGCAGTGTAGCTCAGAGGTAGAATGCCCCTGGGTTCAATCCCCAGTACCACAAAAACAAACAAAACAAAAACAAAAACTTGCTTTAATTACCTCTGTTAATATTTTATACCTGTGTCATTAAAAGTTTTGAGGCAATATCCAATGCCATGTGCATTTGCCTTAATAGAACTCATAAATGTTTTTATCTTATCATTAATCTTTTTTTTTTTTTTGTAGTAGTAGGGATTGAACCCAGGGCATTCTATGTTCAGGCTATACCCCCAGCCCTTTTTATTTTTTTATGTTGAAATAGGATTTCACTAAATTGCTGAGGCTGGTCTCAAACCTGAAATTTTACTGTCTCAGCCTCCAAGTACTGGGATTGCAGGCATGTCACCAAGCCCGGTTTATCATTAATCTTGTATTTAAAAATTAATCAAGTTCATTATGGAAGGGAAAGAAGCAAAGGGGCCAGGCATAGTGGTGTGTGCCTGTAATCCCAGTACTTGGGAGGCTGAGACAGTAGGATTTCAGGTTCAAAGCTAGCCTCAGCAACTTAGTGAGACTCTCAGCAACCTACAGAGTCTCTGTTTCAAAACAAAATAAGCCAGGGATGGTGGCACATACTTGTAATCCCAGTACTTGGGAGGCTGAGACAGGAGGGTCACAGGTTCAAAGCCACCCTCAGCAACTTTGTGAGGCCCTCCATGCCTTAGTGAGACCCTATTTCCAAATAAAATATAAAAAATAGGTCTGGGTAGGTGTAGCCCAGAGGTAGAATGCCCCTGCGTTCCATCCCCAGTACCCCCCCAAAAAAAACCCAGAAAGGCTGGTGTTGTATTTGCCATACGTAAGACTCAGTGTAGTTGTCAGAAAAGATAAAGAGACATGAAAAGTTCTGTATACCTGTTACAAAGCAAATGGCAAATGACTTTCAGCTCAAAAGGCAGGGCATATATGTCAAGTTGGCTTCTTTTTGGATGTCTTACCTGATAAAAACCATAGAGGTTGTGAAGTTCTCTGTGCTCCCAGTTGCCATGATGAATGGCATTCTTTTGCATGGTTAGCTCTGGCCCTCTAAAGACTGAGGGCTCATTCATATCATTCCATATGAAGAGGATATCCGTAGATCCCTACAAAGCAAATCCCAATAATAAAAATATTACCACAGTGATGATGCTAATATGATAACATCTCCATTCTTCTTTCACACTCTACTTAATTTATTTACTTGTTATGTTTATTGGCCAGGGAATTGTTCTCTTTTGTTCACTGGTAAATCCCAAACCCTCAGAATAGTATATGGCTCACAAAAAGTTCTCAAAAAATATTTGATGATTAATGAAAGAATGTTGCACTGTTGCTGGGGCGTGGTGATACATGCTTGTAATCCCAGTACTTGGGAGGTGAGGACAGGAGGATCACAGGTTCACAGCCAACCTCAGCTACTTAGTAGGTCCTCTACAACTTATTGTTTCAAAATAATGAATTTTAAAAAATAGGGCTGAGGGTGTAGCTCAGAGGTAGAATGTCCCTAGGTTCAATACCCAGTACTGAAAAAAAAGAATGTTGCAGTGTATTGTCTATGGAATATACTGTCCAGAAAGTTCCATCTAAGACTGATCTGGAGAATCCCTATGGAAAGGTTTTGAATATTTACAATTAGGCTCTATATTATTCATTACCTGATACAACTCTTAACTAATGGCAACTATAGCTATACATTATGTGACTCTATTTTCTCTCTAATACTCTGAAAGATTTGGCAAATTAGATATCCATTTGTTAACACGACTGCAGTTTGTGTTCTACATAGAATTGTCCAATTTAGAGTGGGGAGAGATGGGTAAGTCATCTAGTTAACACGGTGTTACAATCCCTTTTATAGAATTCCTGGTCTCTTGGCATTTGACTGAACAGTTACTATTTACAGGGAGTCCCTTGGTAGCTCATTCCACTATTTTCTGTATGTCCTGCTCCTTGCGACATCTCCTCACAAGGTCTAGCTTGCCTTTGGAGATGCCACAGAATATATCTGCTGCCTTTCCCACATGACAGTCTTTCAAATGCGTGGAGGTGGCTTACATGTTTTCTTTTGACTCTTTACCGCCAACTATTTCTTTTTTTTTTTTTTTTTGCAGTACTGGGGTTGAACTCAGGGGCATTCTACCTCTGAGCTATACCCCCAGCCCTATTTTTTATTCTTTATTTTGAAACAGGGTCTCACTAAGTTGCGGATTGCCTCACTAGGTAGCTGAGGCTGGCCACGAACCTGGATCCTCCGGTCTCAGCCTCCCGAATGCTGGGATTACAAGCGTGCGCCACCATGCCCGGCTACCGCCAACTATTTCTAAACAAGTATACTTCTATAAACATGGCTATATGGTTTCCAGATATTTACCTTAACTGTTTTTCTTTAATAGCTTCTAGGAGAAGGATTGGCAAGCTTCTTCTTTTTTGGGGGTGTGGGTGTGGGTGGGGCAAAGGACCAGATAGTAAATATTTCTGACTTTGTAGGCCGTAAGGTCTCTTCAATCACCAACTCTGTCATAGTTGTGTGAAAATAGCCAATAGGCAAGTGAATGAGTATGGCCATATTTGGCTCAAGGGTTGTTGTCTATCTCTGTGTTAAGTTGTTTACTAGTAATTAGTGGTTAAAAGCTGGGCTTAGCAGATAAATAGTCCTGAGTTCAAATCTTGGGTCTATCACTTACTAGATGAGTGACCATGGTAGGTTTTTAAACTCTTGATGACTCTATTTCCTTATTTGTGGAATTAGATTTAATTTTAGTTTCACATTCAGAGGGTTGTTATGAAAAAGAAATGGTATAATGCACATAAAGTACTTAGCACAGTGCTTGGCACATAGCTTATACTGAATTTGTATTAGGCATCATCACCACCCATCATTATTAATGCCATCATAATTGGTTGAAAATAGTTCTCCAAGCCAGGCGTAGTGGCGCACGCTTGTAATCCCAGCATTGGGGAGGCTGAGACCGGAGGATCCGGGTTCGCGGCCAGCCTCAGCTACTTAGTCAGGCACTCTGCAACTTAGTGAGACCCTGTTTCAAAATAAAGAATAAAAAATAGGGCTGGGGGTGTACCTCGGAGGTAGAATGCCCCTGAGTTCAATCCCCAGTTCTGCAAAAAAAAAAAGAAAATAGTTCTCCAGATATGGCCTCTTTAGTTCTCTCTGAGATCTTTATAAGATTTTATTTTTATTATTTTTTTTTGTGCTACCTTCAAGCTATACTCCCAGCCAAATCTCTTATTTGGAAACAAGATCTTGCTAGGTTGATAAGAGTCTTACTACTTGCTGAGGCTGTCCTTAAACCTGTGAGCCTCCTGTTTCAGCCCCCCAAGTACTGGTATTTCAGGCATGTGCCACCACATTCAGCTGTTCTTACAAGACTTAATTGAAGACAACTGATTATTATCATTTACTTTTAATGATACATTACAGTTTATAAAATATTTTCACATTTATATAATCTTTAATAATTACAGAATACTATTTTATAAGCTGGGTGTGGTGGCGCATGCTTATAATCCCAGTACTTGGGAGGCTGAGGCAGGAGCATCCAGGTTCGTGGCCAGCCTCTGCTACTTAGTAAAGCTCTTCGGAACTTAGTGAGATCCTGTTTCAAAAATAAAGAATAAAAAATTGGACTGGGGGTGTAGTTCGGAGGTAAAATGCCCCTGGGTTCAATCTCAAGTACTGAAAAAAAAAAAAAACTATTTTATATAAAAATTTATAAAGTAATTTGAAAATATAAAAATCTGTTATAATGTATTTTGATATATAAAAGAGTCCATTATAAAAATACCCACTTTGGGTATTTAGTAATGCATATGGCACTTCTTCTAGCACCACCAAAGTCTGTAATGTGGTGGCCATCCTTCCCTTTTCTTTTGTGTGTGTGTGTGTGTGTGTTTTCCTTTTCAGTACTGAGGAGTGAACCCAGGGGCATTTTACCTCTGAGCCACACCCCCAGACCTATGTTTTTTTTTTTTTAATTCCTTATTTTGAAACAGGGTCTCACTACGTTGTGGAGGGCCTCACTAAGTAGCTGAGGCTGGCCTTCTGTCTCAGCCTCCCAAGCTCTAGGATTGCAAGTGTGCGCCACCATGCCTGGCCATCCTTCCCTTTTCATATGAGCATCATATGAGCATTATATATCAAGAGCTAATCCACAAAGAAGAGTAGTTCTGTTCAATCATTTATTCTTTCATCCTTTCAAGTTAAGTAGGAAAGAATAAAAACTAACCTGATAAGCAGAAAAAGCAAAAAGACCTGAATACCATGCTCTGACTTTGGGATTGGTAAAATCCAGATAAGAGGACATACCTGTAAAGGCAGAACAGTAGACAAGTCTGTTAGGAACAGTGGTCCTCATAGCACAAAGTGTTGTAAAGAAGATAACAGATGTGAGAACTGAGTAATCAATGGACACCTTACATTATACAAAAAAGACAGGTGAGAGAGGCATGGTCTGCAAGAAGCAAATAAACATGATACTAGACTCTAGTGACAATCACCAGACCTTTCAATAGCAGAGACCTATGAGAATGCCAATGAGTAGACATCAAGATGGAGCCTGTCCCTCATTAATGGCCTGAGATAGCCCAAGTAAGGATAGCAAGTATCCTGCAACAACCCCTTAGTTCTTAAGGAGAATAGAGAAGTATGTTTAAGTGGCTCAAGGAGAGAAAAAAAAAAGGCCTGGGGTTTTTCTACAGTGCATAGATTTTTAACAGAGTGCCATGATATGATAGACTGATAATTTCCTTTTGTTTTGGGGGGTTTCTCCCAAGGCTTTATACTAATAATGTTTGAAGTGAAAAATCTATCATTGCCAGAGACTGCTGAGGTCACTGATAAAAGGCTGGGAAGTAAAAACTGGGCTAATAGCAGAAAGAATAATTATAGGCAAGAGCCTACAGGATATTTTTTCTCCTCCTGATTCTCCTCTTTTTTCAATACTGGGGATTGAACCCAGGGCCTCACACATGCTAGAAAATGTTCTGCCACTTAGCTACACCCCCAGCCCTTTTAAAATTTTTTAAATTTTGAGACAGGGGCTCGCTAAGTTTCCCAGGCTGGCTTGGAACTTGCAATCCTCCTGCCTCACTCAGCCTCCTGAATAGCAGGATTACAGGCATGTAGTATCATGCTCTGTTCATTTTCTACTTATCTCTATTTCCTTAGAGAAGTAGTATGCCACTGAAGTTTGCTTGTTTATTTATATTCATTCATTTGATTACTGATTGATAAATATATCCAAAGCATACTATATTAGGTTGTTATGGTTTGGATATGAAATATCCTCCTAAAGCTCTTGTGTTGTAGGCTTGGTCCCCAGCTGATGGTGCTATTATTGGGAAGTGGTGGAAACTTCAGGAGGTGAGTCTGATTGGAGGACATAGATCACTGACGGCATGCCCTTGAAGGCATATTGGGACCTTGGCCCCTTCCTCTCTCTCTTGCTTCTTGGTCTCCATGAGGTAAGCAGCTGTCATCTGCTATGTGCTTCCACCATGCTATACTGTCTTGTCATAAGCCCAAAAGCAATGGGCCAAGTGGTCAGGGACTGAAACCTCTGAAAATGTTTTTCTTCCTTTTAAGTTTTTTTTTTTTTTTTTTCAGATATTTTGGCACAGTGATGAAAGCTGACCAATGCACAAATGTTATAAAACATATAAAGCCGGGCGTGGTGGCGCACGCTTGTAATCCCAGCATTCGGGAGGCTGAGACTGGAGGATCCGGGTTCAAGGCCAGCCTCAGCTACCTAGTGAGGCACTCTGCAACTTAGTGAGACTCGGTTTCAAAATAAAGAATAAAAAATAGGGCTGGGGGTATAGCTCGGAGGTAGAATGCCCCTGAGTTCAATCCCCAGTACCGCAAAAAAAAAAAAAATAAATAAAAATAAAAAGCCGGGAGTGGTGGCACACAACTGTAATCCCAGTACTTGGGAGGCTGAGACAGGAGGATTGCAGGTCAACAACTGAGCAACTCAGCGAGGCTGCCAGCAACTTAGCAAGACCCTATTTCCAAATATAAAGTAAAATAGGCCTGGGAGTGTAGCTCGGAGATAGACTGCTCCTGGGTTCAATCCCCAGCACTACAAAACAAAATAAAGATATAAAAGAAGGCAATACCTTCTTTTCTTTAAAAGTGCTTAAGACAGTTGGGCATGGTGGTGCACACTTGGGAGGTTGACTCAGGAGGATCTGGGTTTGTGGTCAGCCTCAGCTATTTAGTGAAGCCCTCCGCAACTTAGTGAGACTCTGTTTCAAAATAAAGAATAAAAAATAGGGCTGGGGGTTTAGCTCAGAGATAGAATGCCCCTGGGTTCAATCCCTAGAACTGCAAAAAAAAAAAAAAAAAAGCTTAAAACATAGGTAGAGGAGTAAGAGATACAAAGAATGAGAATCTGAATACGTAAGTTCATTTATTGATACTGAAAAAGTGGAAATGATAAGTGTATAAAGGGACATCCTACCAGGCCAGCATACTCCTTCAAAGTCGCCCCCTTCAGGATTCCTCACAAAGAAGCCCTG
This sequence comes from Graphiurus murinus, assembly GCA_004027655.1. Lineage (NCBI taxonomy): Eukaryota > Metazoa > Chordata > Mammalia > Rodentia > Gliridae > Graphiurus > Graphiurus murinus. Next base: position 4,511 of record PVLC010038310.1, on the reverse strand, counting down.
TTCTTTGGCCTTGGTGTATACTGAGTAGTCAGGATCAATCTTGATATGAGGATCACTGATGACCACAAGCTGTCAGGACATAAAGATTTAAAGATCTCATCAGTTTTATATAAGACTTATGTTCATTTATGTGTTTTTACTGTTGTTTCAGGATAAAATTTTGTTAAGAAATAACTACAACATTTTTGTGTAATGTGGTAGTAGGGATGGAACCCAGGGTTCTTCTACCTCTGGGCTACACTCCCAGACCTATTTTAGTTTTTATTAGGAAACAGGATCTTGCTAAGTTGCTGAGAGCCTCACTAAGTTGTTGAGGCTGGCTGTGAACCTGCAATCCTCCTGTCTCAGCCTCCCAAGCACCACCACCATGGTGCTTGGGTGATTGAGACACCGTGTGCCACCATGCCTGGCTCTAACTATAATTTATATTGAAATATTTCAGACATCAGTAAAACTCTATAACCTTTCATGTGCTCATGGAAATTTAAATTGATATAAAAACCAGGCCAATGTCCTTTTATAATTATTGCTGCTTAACCAATACATGTTCTTAAGAAGGCATTTATTAAGCATCTCTCTCTATAATGTTGGATGCTATATGTGAAGGATGAAGTAGGAAGGGTCCCTATTCCCTAGACATTTAAAGGTTACAATAACACTGATAAAGGCAAACATTAAAGAGACCAAGAGCTGGGTATGGTGGTGCACACTTGTAACCCCAGTACTTGGGAGGCTGAGATGGGAGGATTCTGGGTTCACAGGTAGCCTCAGCTACTTAGTGAGGCCCTCTTCAACTTAGTGAGATCCTTTTTCAAAATAAAGACTAAAAAAATAGGGCTGGGGGTTTAGCTCTGAGGTAGGACGCCCCTAGATTCAGCCCCTGATACTGAAAAAAAAAAAAAAAAAGAAAAGAAAGAAACCAACCAAGAGAATAACATGTTGAAAAGCCACCTCCCCCCAAAAAAGAAAAACCTCAGTGGAAGGAGGGAGAAAAGGAGGTTTGAGAAAAGTTACATGCCAGAGCTCCATGCCTCTAGCACCTCTCCCACCTTTCTTTTTTCTTTTTCTTTTTTTTGTACTAGGTATTGAATCCAGAGGCATTCTACCACTGAGCTGTACCTCACCCTTTTTATATTTTATTTTATTTTTTGTGTACTGGAGATGAAATCCAGAGGTATTCTACCTCCAAGCTATATCCTCAGCCCTTTTTTATTTTTTGTTTGGAGACAGGATCTCGTTAAGTTGCTGAGGTTTGTCTCAAACCTGAAATCCTCCTGCCTTAGCCTCCCAAGTACTGAGATTACAGGCATGTGCCATCATGCCAGCTAAAAAGACAACTTCTTATAAGAATAGGAGTTCTAAAGTCAGGCAGACCATGGTTCTCATTCTTGCCTTAATACTTATTTATTGTGCGCTCTTGTGCAAATTACCAAACTACTCTAAGTCTCAGCTTTGTTATCTGGATAATGGAGTAATAGAACTATAAAAATGTGCTTTTTTATATTGTCTAGCCTATAATAAATGCTTGAGAAATGGTAGCTATTTAGGAGTTCACAGGATTGGCTCTGCAAACCTGTGAAAAGCCGGATAATCAAAGGAATGGGCTGAAAAGGCAACTTTAATTTCAGGGGCAGGGATTTGTCCATGGCACATATAGGGTTCATCCTCTTTTCCTCTCTTCATTTTCTTCTCTCCCTCCCTCTCCTCATTATTGCTAACACCGCTGCTGAGCAGGAAAGAAGCATTATACATTTTTCAGTGGCTTCTCCCCCTTCCCATTATCTCAGTTCTCTCCTTGGCCAGATTCACAGGTAGAGTCCATCAGGGAAGCATGCAGTAAAAACAGTGTAAAAAAGAATCTGACATCTTGGCGTGGTGGCACATGCCTATAATTCTAGTACTTGAGAGGTTGAGACAGGAGTATAGTAGGTCAAGGCCAGGTTCAGCAACTGAGTGAGGCCCTCCACAACTTAGTGAGACCCTGTTTGAAAAATAAAAAGCCGGGCATGATGGTGTACGCGTGTAATCCTAGCACTTGGGAGGCTGAGACAGGAGGACTAGAGGTTCAAAGCCAGTGAGATCACAGGTTCAAACCTAATGAGATCCTGTTTCCAAATAAGAAATAAAATGGGAGCCGGGCATGGTGGTGCACGGTTGTAATCCCAGTACTTGGGAGGCTGAGACAGGAGGATCTGGGTTCGCGGCCAGCCTCAGCTACTTGTGAGGCTCTCCGCAACTTACTGCGACCCTGTTTCAAATAAAGAATAAAAAATTGGGTTGGAGGTGTAGCTTAGAGGAAGAATGCCCCTGGGTTCAATCCCTAGTACCGAAAAAAAAAAAAAAAAAAAATCAGGCTGGGGGTATAGCTTAGAAGTAGAATGCCTCTGTGTTCCACCCCCAGTGCCAAATAGATAAACATACAAACAACAAACAAACAAATAATAAAAATAGGGCTGGGCATGGTGGCACATGTCTGTAATCCCTGTACTTAGAAGGCTGAGACAGGAGGATCACAGGTTCAAGGACAGCCTCAGCAAGTAGTAAGACTCGAATCAACCTGATGAGACCCTGTTTCCAAATAAGAAATATAATTGAGCTGGGGGTGTAGCTCGAAGGTAGAATGCCTCTGGATTCAATCCCAGTACCACTAAATAAATAAATAAATAAATAATTGGGCTGGGGTATAGATCAGAGTCAGAATACCCCTGAGTAACACACACACACACACACACACACACACACACACACACATATGAAATAATGACTCCATTTTTGATGTTTGACTACTAAGGACTTTCTTTTGGTTTTTGTTTGTTTGTTTTTGTGGTACTGGGGATTGAACCCAGGGGGGGTATTCTACCTCAGAGCTATACCCCTAGTCCTATTTTTTATTCTTTATTTTGAAACAGAGTCTCATTAAGTTGTGGAAGGCCTCATAAGCAGCTGAGACTGGCTGAGAACCTGTGATCCTCCTGCCTCAGCCTCCCAAGTACTGGGATTACAACAAGAGTGCACCACCATGCCTGGCTTACTAAGACCTTTCAATCTCCATCATGCCTCCTTACCTTTCTGCCCACATCTGGGCAAGCTGACAAAGAAAGCCATGGTGTTTCCTCCTTTGATGCCAGCAGAAAGTTCACACCATGTGAGCCTAAGCCCATCAAGACCTCTCCACCTTGGAGAGTGGGTGTACTCCAGCACCCCACCCCCAACACCATAAAAGTTGTGTCAGTCTCCTTTCCCAGCTCGCTCTAGCATTTTCAAAACCATCCTGGGAGCTTTACTTTCCCCAGGAAACCTCATTATATAGTAAACTTTTTTATACATTCTTGGTGTAGGTGTAGTGTCATTAACTTTGACCTCAGAACCAAATTGCGGGAGGGGATCCATCGCACCACCACAGGATAGCCACAACAAATGGAACTGGAAGTGCTAGGCCCCTTCAATTCTTGAAACATATAGCTAAGGCAGGGATGAATGGAATCATTACTTTTTACTACTCATTTTCTATTATCATGGTTACAATTATATTTGAAAGTACTATTTTCATGGCCATTTCTTATCAGATGGTCTTCCTCTGCTAATGTGTCAAGATAAGTTAAAAAAAATTTAAAAGCTTTCTAATTAAAAGGTTCAGAAAGAGCTGGATGTGATGGCGCACACCTGTAATCCTAGTACTCAGGAGGCTGAGACAGGAGGATTGCAGGTTTCTGCAAACCTCAGCAATCTCATGAGGCCTTTCCCAATTTAGTGAGACTCTGTTTCAAACTAAAAAATAAAATAAGGCTGGGGGTGTAATTCAGAGGTAGAATGCCTCTGGGTTTAGTACCCAGTACCACAAAAGAAAAGAAAGTAAAGAGTTCAGAAACATTGGCTAATTTTACCTTACGTTTTTTGCTCCTGAGTAATTCTTGCATCCTTTTGGGGTTTTCAAATCTTTTTTTGTCCCAGGTGAAATACCTCTTGCCCTCAGTGTGCTCTATGTCTAGCCACATGACATCATAAGGAATGTCATGTTCATCGAACCCTGCATCCACTGCCTTTACATCCTGCTCATCTTCATAGTTCCAGCGGCACTGGTGGTACCCCAAGGAGAAGAGAGGGGGCATAGCTTGCGTGCCTACAAGACAAAGGTGATAGCTAAATCACTACCATCATAATGATCATTATTCATTTTATAAACATGCCCCCAAGGCCTACAGGGTACTAAGCACAGAGCTTGGTACTGTATATAGAATAACAAGAATAAGAAGGCATAGTCTTTGTCTTCAAGGAAGTGACAACTAGGGTGATGAAGCAGACATACAAGTAAACTGCTCTGCTCTGAGGTATAACGCTATGGTAAAGGTATCGGCCTAGCCAGGCGTGGTGGTGCATCCCTTGTAATCCCAGTACTTGGGAGGCTGAGACCGGAGGATCCAGGTTCGTGACCAGCCTCAGCTATTTAGTGAGGACCTCTGTGACTTAGTGAGACTCTGTTTCAAATAAAGAACAACAACAGCACAAAAAAA
>PVLC010038309.1:0-14828 GCA_004027655.1 Graphiurus murinus | reverse complement strand
ATGGATCTTTAAACTATTCTTATAAAGCTTAAAACATACAAATAAAAAAGCCATGCAAATCAATATCTATATGTTTATTTATTTGGCACTGGAGATTGAATCCAGGGACATTCTACCTCTGAGCTACACCCCCAGCTCTATATTCTTTTATATTTTTATTTTGAAGCAGGGTCTCCCTAAGTTGCTGAGGGTCTTGCTAAGTTGCCGAGGCTGGCCTAAAACTTCTTGTCTCAGCCTCCCAAGTACTGAGATTCCAGGTATGTGCCATGATACCAAGTACAAATCAATATCTTGTTTATGCTGCTTATGTATCCAACATAAGGATAAAAATGATGTGTGGGAGCAATACAAGCTAACCCAGGAGCATATTTACCTTTGAAGAGTGAGGAAGGAGAATGAGATAGAAAGGAACACATACAGGCTTCAAATGTACCTGTAATGTTTCATTGCTTTTAGAAAATCTAAAGAAAAGTTTGGCATAATGTTAAGATTTTAAGTAGCAGCAAAGAGAATGGAAGGAGAATTCCAACAGGCACAGTAGAAGGTTTAAGCTATGAGGATAAAGAGGAATTAAGAACAAAACAGAGCAGTATGCATCAGTTTCTCTATATAAGCTCAAATCCTAGTTAGCCAAACTAACAGTCAAAAAGGCCACTCTACTTCCTGCCTCATACTTGGTATATTCAACTGTGTAATTTTTTTTTTCTTTTAGTATTGGGAATTGAACCCAGAGGCATTCTACCTTCAAGCTACATCTGTAGCCCTTTAAAAAGGTTTTGTTTTAAAACAGGACCTCCCTAGATTGTTGAGAGTCTCCTAAGTTGCTGAGACTGGTCTTGAACTTATGATCCTCCTGTCTCAGCTTCTCAAATACTGAAATTAAAGGTGTTTTGCCACTATGCCCAACTTTAGCCATGCAATTTTAAAGAAAGAAATATTGTGGGAATCCAGGGAATATCAAAGCCTAAGATAATATAAGGATTTTTCAAGGACTACAGCAAGCCAAAAAAGCAACTGAAAGTTCAGATTTTGAGTTAATTAGGAAACAAATTGTATCTGGCTCAGAAACCAGAATTTTTTTTTGCATGAGTTGTAAATAAATAAGTTTATTTACTCTGATCCAAGACTAAATTAATATAAGGCATATTTTTATAAACATTGGACTATTGATATAGTTGAATAAATCCAAGCTATATTTTATGAAGCCAATAAAAGAGCTTGCAGGAAGCCAAGAGAAGACAAAATCAATCAGACCTTGGCCAGTGGTAGAGAGGCACAGTGGAGATTCTTATGCAGCTTGCCGTCTGTTGCTGTTGCCCTCTGTCCTTTTTCTCTGTTCTGTCTTTGGCAAATTTCTTAGCCAGATTGAAAAATCAGAGAATATATAAATTGGGGCTGGTAAAGAATAGAGATTGGGCCAGAAAAGAGCACTTTTTTTTTTTTTTTTTTTGCGGTACTGGGGGTTGAACTCAGGGGCATTCTACCTCCGAGATATACCCCCAGCCCTATTTTTTAGTCTTTATTTTGAAACCGAGTCTCACTAAGTTGTGTTGTGCCTCACTAGGTAGCTGAGGCTGGCCGCGAACCTGGATCCTCCGGTCTCAGCCTCCCGAATGCTGGGATTACAAGCGTGAACCACCATGCCCGGCTAGAAAAGAGCATTTTTATTTTTGTGACATTGTTTCAAAAAACTAATAAAGGAGAGTAGTTCACCTAGAATGAGCAACATATAGAAATATAAAATATTGCATTGATGTAAAGTAATATATTCTTTTCAAATTACCTAAGGAATACATGAATTCATTTTCATTTTATAAAATTTATGCAATAGATAACAAACTGAAAAAATTGATTGGCTCTCTTGCTCCTTCATCTCTTTCTTCCTTCCAATCTGTTTCCCAGACATAACCACCTGTCCACAATTGGTATGCAGTCCTCCAGACCCTTTTCTATGAATTAACATATAAATTTTCATGTACTTATAATTGAGATAATGTATTTTCCTGCAACATGTTTTTCCAATTAACATCTTTTAGTAAGCTCTGCATGTCAATGCATCTTGATAGCTTGATTCTTAAAAAAAAAAAAAAAAAAAAAAAAAAAGCTATAGAGTACTCCTCAGTAGGGTTAACCCATTATTTATTTAACCCTTCTACTGTTCAGGGTTCACTGCAAAATTTCTAGTTCTTCACTATTGCAAATGTGTCTGCAGTGAAAATTCCAGTATAATGCAGCAGAAAGCAGGTGGCAATGCATGACAAGATCGAGAAATTACAACAGTGTTGTCAAGAGTCTGTCTTCCATGTCTTTGATTTTTTTCTCTTGATTGGCTACATTTCTACATTTTCAGACCTAGTATGGTCACACATATGACAATCAGCAATTTCAGGCTTACATTCTACAAACGGAACCTCTTTCCCAATATCAGCAGTAGTGGAGAGTTTGGCTGTCACTGAACAGCTTGGGTCACATGCTCATCTTGACCCTAGCCCTGTGGATGGCATATGAATGGGGGATCAATAGATACCCTAATGATATACAGTTTTATGTTATAGGGACCAGTGTTTAAGTCTTAAGATTTCTGGTGGAGTTGGTAAAACGAGTATGTATTTATATGTTATGTTGTATATGAGAATAAAGCATGATACAGATTGAAGATCATATTCTTAAAGAGGACAGTTTTTTAATTCAGGAAAGCATTTCCCAATATTTGCTGAAAGTTCAGTGATATGATAAACACATTTTGTAATATGCTATTATTTGCCAAACCATAGCAGATATCATGTACTGTATTTCTTTATTAAGCAATACTTACAAAATTCTGTTATATACTGGTTGCAATGCCAGTGACTAGAGATAAAATATTGAAAACAACAAGGTCTTTACCTTCAGATTTCTTACATTATTTGCATTGTATATTAATAAGTGAATGAAGAAAGAAGAATATTCCAGACTGTGGTGTACTGTGACAAATTTTACAAGATCATCAAACGGAAAGAAATTAGGAAAGGCTATTTCAAGAAAAGTGATCAGAAAAGGTCTCTTTGAAGAGATAACATTTAAATTATTATCTCAAGACTGGGAATGAACCTTAAACTTTGGGTCTATAGCATCTAATGTGGTAGTCACTAGACACTTGTGACTACTGAGCACTTGAATGTAACTAGTTCAGATGGAATATAACACTAGTGTAAGCTATGCATCAATCTACAAGGTACAAAAATGGAAAATAATAGCTATTGATAATTTTCTATTAATTAATATTAGAATCACATTTTAGGTATACTGGAATAGATCTTATTAAATTAAATGATTGTTTCTATTTTACTTTTTAATATGACTGCCAAATTGTTAAAATATTACATGTATGAATCAGCTTACATTTCTATTTAATAACCCTGCCCTAGTTAATTTCAGTCTATTTGCTATTATTAACATGTGGGGGTTTCTTCAATTTTTTTCCTTTATGATAGTGATGGTAATTGGATTCACAAAGTAAATTTTTCCTGAGGCTCTAAGTCTATAATATTTACTGACTGAAATGTCCAAATATAATAATTCAATGCATGATCTAGCTTAATACAACTCAGAGTTAAGAAGTAATGGGTGGTGGAGAAGGCACAGAAAATTGCCACATTTACTAGAGGAGTTGTGTCATTAGTCATGTTCCCTTAGAAATGTTCACAAAACAGATAAAGGAGGACTTGGAGTTGGAGAGGTGGGCAGAGCTAGCATCACAAGGTAATGACAGCGTAGAACAGGATTTCTGTGGGAACAGTGCTAGCAAACCACAAAGGTCTATTTCCATTCTGTACTTGGTGAAGGAGATTCTATTGTGTTGTCTGGAATTGCCACTTCTTGAATGTTAAAACAGAGTTTTATTCTACACATTGTTTTTGCACTGATGGAATGTTAGTAACTTTAGTGCCTTTTTTTTTTTTTGGAGTGCTAGAGACTGAGCCCAGAGCTCGTCTACCTCTGAGCCATGCCTCTAGCCCTATTTTATTTTTCATTTGGAAACAGGGTCTCACTAAGTTGACTTGAGCCTCACTGAGTTGCTGAGGCTGGCTTTGAACCTGTGATACACCTGTCTCAGCCTCCCAAGTACTGGGATTACAGGCGTGTGCCACCATGCTCCCCCACCTCGCCTCTCTTTCTCTCTCTCTCCTCTCTTTCTCTCTTCTCTCTCTTTATGTCTGTTGGCAAGTTCACACTTTAATAACATTAAATTAATTCACTGCAGAGAGCAAGCAGAATAGTTTTCTTTGTGAAGTGTTATTATTTTCATTTCTGATTGTGACTTGTGCCACAAGGAGGAGATTGACTATTCAAAATGCATGTTTGAACAGGTGAAAATGTTTCCTGTTTGTAAGCATTTTAGTCACAATATGATGTTTGTTATATAATCCGTACTAACAATTTTGTGAGGGGAAACCATACCTCTACTGGTTTAAGAGTTGAGTCATATCCTGTGAATCTGAAGCAACGGTATTTAAACACCACGGGCTCCTCTTACTTTCATTCTAAGTCACTGCGGTTCAGAGCAGCAAGTGCTCTGTGTGAAGAGGCTGTTGCCAGTGTTCAGTGAGGAAAGCCAAGTCTGGAGATGCAGTTCTCCTACCGGAGTGAAAGATGTATTGTTCATTTCTAAACAACTATGCTAGATAGCTGCAAGCTGAAAAGTGCCTTCAATCTGCCATTTGTCTATAATAAGGTAAGTTCACTCCTGGGATCGTGGCAGCCTTAAATGAATGTGTCAGTTTTCAGTATGTGATTGTGCCTCAGAAAATGCCTCCTCACAGCCTATGAAAGGTAGCATTTGAGATTTTCAGGCAAGTTATTTTAAACTTACAGCACAACTCGTGTGTGAGATAGTTTAATAGATCAATATTCCTTTCAGGATAGCTGTTAATGAAAAATATAGTAGCTGAGTAATGGAAACATTGCAGTAGCTTTATGTTGGTTTAGTGTTTTAAAAGGGTTAAGTAATAATTGGAGTCTAGATTTTTTTCCTATTTGCTACTCTATGATCTCAATTAAAGGTGAACTATACATATGATACACATAATTATGTTTTAATTTTATTCTAAATAATGACAGTTCCATAACTATATTTCTCCATTGAAATAAAAAGTGGTCTTATTAATGAGGAAGTTTAAAGAGGAAAAGTGGTGAAAGCCTTTTGCTCTGTGATATTCAAATGTCTACTTAGGAGAAAGCCCACCATCTTCGTAAACTTGTGACTGATATGCTTGTTTTTAAGTGTGCATGAGTTGGTTTATCATAGTCTACTTTCTCAGCTGCTGTTGGAGAAAGTCATATACAAATTGTGTGGACAGAGGAATCTGTATAGAGAGGGACTGAGAGGTTTAATTTTCAAATTCTCTAATCTTTCTACTGAAAAGTTGGGTTTAAAGACAGGGGTACTGCCTTGGTGTTTTATTGATTAAGGAAATAATATCAAGTCAGTTTAAGCAGGTGTCTGGCATCATATAACTTTGGATGCTGCTATTTAAGCGCCTTAAATTGATTTGACTCTGAGAGCTATAGCTGAGAATTTGCAAGGTATTAATGAGTTGAGATTTTTTTCAAATGTATCTAATAATAGCTGGTATTAAAAATACTTTCTCTCTTCTTAATTGACTCACTATTATGCTTAGGAATTGTTTCATTTCTATTCAAAATTATACCCACTACCAAGTTTCTAGATTCTAACTAAAACATAGAAATTACTTTTCAATATATATGTATACAATAATTCATGTTTTTTCCAAAGTTAAAGAGTTAATGATGGAAGGAAAATGGATTCCCTCTTCTTTGCAGGAGAAATTATAATTATTTCAACTTCCAAATATATTTGAGGGCAGCATTCCATGTTGGAAAAGAGAGAGGAAAGCTTTAAAGAAAATAACTTAGTACTATGAGAATTTTGGGGACTTCAAACAGTGAAAGAATACAGATCCTAAAAGATCATGAGATGTTATAGGTAGAATGTCCTAGTGCTAGATTATACATCAGACCCTGTTTTTTTGCCTGGGCAAGGAGGGAGATATTATTGTTAATCAAATATTCTCCTGGAAAGATTTCCTTATGCTATATGTTAATTATCAAACTCCAATTAAAAGAATAGAACAAAGTACACCCACATCAAGACAGGAGCATGTTATATTGTACTTTGCATTGTCTCCCAGTCTTCATCATGGCAATTATCACAGTAGCCATACAAACTTGGGATGAATGACCACTCAGACTGGTAAAGGATTTTAAATCTAGGTTTTATGATAAGCTGTTTTAAATATGCACATAATTATTCATGACATTGTACAGCCAACTGGTGAGTACCTGATTGATAAGATAAGCATCTTGTTTGTCCTCCTTCCTTTCTGTTGCCCCATCCTTTGGGTGTTTTCTGGCTTCTCTGTACTTCCAGAGAGGCATGCTCAGTGGAAGGAGAAGAAAGAAGGAAAGGAAAGAAAGGAAAAAAGGAAGGAAAGAAGGAAAGAGAGCATACTCTAAGAGTACAATATTTTTAGTTTTTAACTTCTCATAATAGTTCTGATGAGGAAAGAGGTTGGATTTAATAGCTAAAATGAATTTTTTAGGTAACTTGTAGATTTCAGTAATTAGGAAGTCCCTGAACCTCTGAGATAAACAACAATTGGAAACTTGATTGGAGCCAACTTTTCAGACCTTACCTACCTCACAGGATTGCTGCAAAGATGAAACAAAAATCCCATCTGTTATATTCTGTCAACTATTATGCATTAGACATATGTTTGAGGAAATTTTTTGTGTTTTCCTGAAGAAAAGGAATTGAGAGACATTAGAGATACTTGAAATTCCAACTAGGATTCAGTGTAATTCTTTCAGGAATGACAGTCTCATTTTTCTCCTCTTTACAAACTGTTTTTATTGTCAATTTCCAATTTAAATAAAAGTATTTTGCAAAGATAAGCTCCAAAAATAAACACTCAGTTTTACCCAAGCCCGAGTGGTCTTTCAAGTTTCAAATGGTTCAAGGAAAATTTTCCCACTTAACAGATATTGTTTTAAAACTAAAATAAATATTTGCTTTATCTCAATCTGGAGATGGCATCATTGTGACATTTTTTTCTTTAAATTTTTTTTCTTTCAATATTATGAGTACTATGTATATTATGAGGAACCACGGCATAGGAAGAACTTTTTACAGTATGCTCTAACTCCTGAAAACTAAGCCTTTCTAGACAGTACCTTAGATCCTATTGTCTATAATGAATCCTGTTAGATATTAAAACAACATACTTGTTGGGAAAAATAGGGAATAATAATCGCTCTTCTCTTACTCTGAAAATCAGTTAGGATCAAATGATACTGTTGATGTGAGAGTGCTTTAGGAATACTAGGTTGCCCTCAACTATTATCATTACAGAGCAAGATATTCACAATTATATGTTTCAAAGGGAACTTAGATGTTATTTCAAATCTCATTTCATGAAGAAGAGAATTAAGTCCTATATGGGTTAAGAAAAGTACCTGGTCTCACTTATCAAGTATCTGAATAAGAACCTAAACCTGAATCTTTTTGCCTGTCCAGTTATCTAGAAATTGACCAGAAAACCAGCTGTTTATTGTGTACAACTGTTAAGGTGACTTTAAAAAAAATACTCAATAATATTTCACAAATGCTGTTGAACATTTTCATGGAAAGATATATTCTTTGTAGAATGCTTCACAAAAGACATAATTCTTTCTTCAAAGGTTTTGTGGACTGAGAGTTCACCATTTGGTCTAGTTTGATGGAATATAGTTTGTGGAAGGATTATCGAGATATACCACCTAATGTTTGCAATTTCTTAGCTATTTGTCTTAGTAGAAGTTTTCAAGTATTTATTCTAGGGAAGTAAGCCATAGAAATAAACATGCTTAATAGATAGTTTTTGTTTGTTTGTTTGTTTGTTTGTTTGTTTTAGTTTTCAAATTTTAGACGGTACAGTAGATTGATTTATCGAAAGTGCTTAGCAAAAAGAGTTTTCCCCCAAAGCTTAATTTTAAAAGGAGACAAAGAAAATTTAAACATCCAATTAATTTCCAAACATTTCTGTTAGACTCGACCTGGCTATTTTATATTTATATAACTCTTTAAGGGCAATAAGAAGAGGAAAAGATGACTTCATATTTATAGAAGTTCATGACTTATATCCTACTATACCAATAAACACAATATTTAAAAATAAAGTTTTGCTTTAAAATTTCATAACACTAAGATTAGAAGGCAATCAAATTTCCTTACATTGGTGTTATTAATAAAGTTTATTTCTTACTCTTAAGAATTTAAACATGAGGGCTATGGGTTTAGCCCAATAGTACAGTGCTTGCCTAGCATGCATGAGGCTCTGGGTCCTAAACCAGCACTGGAAAAAATGGTTCAAAATATAATATCATAATTTCTTTTAACAAAAAATAATTCCTATGAAAAGTGTATGCTATCTTCATATCCTATGCTGCAACTTATAGCCTTGAGAGACAAGTGAAACTTACCATGCTATCTTATGAATAAGTCCTAGTCCTGCCTTGTAATAAAGTTCATGTTTGTATTGATTCCAACTATATTAATCTGCTCTGTAACCATTATGAGATGGAGGATAACAGAAGAGAGGTACAGATCTTAAAAATATTTTTGCTAAATATAAATGCAATGAGCTATGTGGAATTTAAGAAACAAAATTCTGGGACATAGGGGTGCAGTGGGAGGAATCAACACTTTGAAAATCGACCTGCTCCTTTGGTTTTGCCACCAGAGGTGACAAGGAGATCCTTATCTTCGTTGATTTTTGTTTTCCTATCTACAAAGTTGAGGAAATACTTTAATGCCAGAAAATAGCCTCATACTTCCCACAGGTGATAGTAATTATTGTTTAGTGATCCTGTGAATGTCCAGGTGAATTAAGCACTTCAATTCCAGGGGGAGGGTCCGTAGATATGTCTTTGTTGTAGGGTCAAGGTTTGAAATGAATATACTCTTGAAATAAACTCAAGTAAGAAAGCTGTGGAGATGTTTTGTTGGGTTTTAATTCCATCTTACTTTAGGAGAAATACCCACATTACTCATTCAGTCTTCCTTCACTTGAGTCATTTCACCAGTGGGATGAGATTAGTAATATTTATTCATGGCAATTTACAGCATACCCAAATATAACAAATCAAGCTCCATTTTTTTTTTCTTTTTTGTTTTGGTATTGGGGATTGAACTCAGAGACAGGGGATTTAACTCAAGTTACACCCTCAGCCATTTTTTTTTTTTTAATTTTGTTTGAAATAGAGTGTCGCTAAGTTGCTGAGGATCTCATTAAGTTGCTGAGGCTGGCCTTGAATCTTCGATCCTCCTGTCTCAGCCTTCCAAATACTGGGATTACAGTCATGAACCACCATGCCTGACTTTAAAAAATCAAGTTCCAAATCCTTCACTCCACAAGTGTTTCTTTCCAAGATGAAAATAATAATATTGTCTAGCATTTTGTCAGGTTGTATAATAACTTTTTATGAACTTTCTAATTTATTGTATGGCAACATTATAAATTATTATTTTGGGGCACTGTTACTATTATTCCCTTTTGACTGATGGAGGAACTGAAGTATAAAAATATCAAGTAAATGTATCCCAGATATCACACAAATAGTAACTGAATGGCCAGAATAGATACTTAAACACATTCTACACTCAAGTAGATTCTCTTGATCTTAGTAATTTTATATGACTACTATAAATTGCTACAGAAAGGAAAATAAAAATTAAAATGTTATACATTCAATACTTTTGATGACTGCAACATTCTCATTCTTAGTGAAACTCAGGTTCTATGAACCAATAATATACTGAAGTTGTTAGGAACTTCAGTATACTTTGGGGGCTAGTATTAATGCTGAATGAGCATGGAGTGAGGGAGCATAACTAAGAGAGCTCTTGGGTGAGCATAGTCTTTGACTATGGGAAAGGATTGCCTTTGTTGTGTTTGTTGTTATTTTCGAGATACAGATTAGGCAGAAAGTTTTCAATGTATATAATCATCTTATACAGTCCCAGGAAATCTTGTAGGAATTTATGTGTCTTAAGGGAAGATTCAAATCATGTCTACTTTTATATTTACACTCCCTAAATATCCTCTGATGAAAGTCATTATGTGAGTGAAGGATTACATTGAGCGAATTGTATAATGGAAAAGTGTTAGATCCATTATGCAGGTAAGTCCATTTTTATTTGCTTTCTCCAGAGACTCCACAAATTATGCTTACAGTTTTTAGATAGTTTTGAAACAAACTTCCTCAGGTCTTGCAAAGAAGAACTTGCTGCACAGTGTTCTGTACCCTTAGTGCTAGCACAGTGCCCAATACATAGTAGACCCTCAGAAACACTTCTGACAAGTTAGCTAGCTGCTTCGCTGAGTGAATTCATGGATGATATGATAAACTGGGCATCCCCCAGATCTGTTCTAAGTCATGACTCACATGCCTAATATTGGGTTTGGACAGAATAGTTATTGAGCATGTGGGCACAAGGGAATGATATACGAGCTCTGAAAGACTTTACTTCCTTTTATCTCATACTTTGTCATCTGATAGTTTTCAGTATGGAGTGGACAAAGCTGTAAGTAATTTTTTTGCCCAAAGTCCCCCCTACTATTTCATATTAGAATTTAAAAATCATATATAATGAATCACAATGGCTTGACTTTTTTGGTTTCAAAGCTAAATATATGCAGATATATACTTAAACACATATGATGTATATACATGTGTGTATGTATATGTATACAGATATACATACAGAGACAGAGGTGAGATACAATTTAAAAGGTTCGAATAAATTCAAACACCTAAATATATGGGAATTATTAGTTTGACTATTGTAGAATTTATTGTGAAAAGTAATCAAGATTCAAAAGGAAAAATTAGAAAAGAATATCAAAGAGAAGAGAGATACTTTATAAAATCATTTTTAGGGATTTACAAATCTGTATATTTCTTTCAACCCAAAAGAGAAATCTTTTTTTGGTGTGTGTGGGGGGGGTGAATTTCACTAGATTGCTCAGACTTAGACTGAGAATCAGAAATATTTGGTATAATCAATCAATTTTGAGTGCTGGTTTCCAAAATGAGAACGGTGAGTAAGGGTTTGAGTTATGAAATTCTGCAGGTTTCAGAGGAATTGTAAGATGGTTATTGTTTAGTTTTCTGAAGGGGTGTGGGGGGAAACACAGAGAAAAATTTCCTGTAAAAGTACTTGACCAAGCATGACTAAACAGCATCAAAATATATCCAAGTTTTAGACAATGGAAAACACTCTATTGGGAAAAGTACAAATTTGGCCTTGACCCAAAGCAATTATTAAAAACAAAAACAAAAACAAAATCACCTCAATCAGCATAGAATCATTAGATGGATTTTCTTTCCTGTGGCCCAAAACAAAGAAGCATATGATGACTATTCAAAGATGTTCTATTCTTTGGTGTGTAAGTACTTTGCTTTATTGGAAATGCTGTGTGTGTGTGTGTGTGTGTGTGTGTGTGTGTGTGTGTGTGTGTGTGTGTGTGTTTTACTGGGGACTGAACCCTGGGGCATTCTACCTCTGTGCTACACCCTGTGCCCTGTGTTTTTTGTTTGTTTGGGGTTTTTTTGTTGTTGTTTTTTAAACAGGGTCTTGCTAAGTTGCAGAGGCTGGCTTCAATGGAAATGCATTGGATTTTGATGGCTTACTGTTCGCTGAGGGTAATTTCCCTGTGATGTATCATTACAGATAACACTTTTAATCACAAAGACAGGTTCACATTTAGCCAATCCTATTCATTTAAGATGGATTATACTTTTCCACCTCCTCTAATTTTCCAGATCTTAAAAAATAAGTGCATATTCCCACTGACAGAAAGCTTCGTGAATGCAAATCATTGCATTAGTAAATAACTTTGCACCTACCCAAATCATTTAGACAAATGAATAACAATGATTATCACATAGGGTCCTATAATAGTCAATAAACTGTACTTTTATCATCAAGTAGTAAAGCCTTCGTAACAGTTACCAGCCCTGCTGCCTCTCTTGATGACTCAGGAGTTGGTCAGCCATGCCCAGGCAGCAGCACTTTGAGGTTCATGGTCCTCTACTGTGACCTTCCCCTTATGAGATAGTGATTCTTCAACTGCATGGTACAGCACATTCACCAGGAACTTTTGTTCCAACTTCATGTACCCAGGTCTTATACCCGAAAGTCTGATTCACTGGGTCATGAATAGAGTTCAAGAATGAATTTTGAGAAGAACCATTAGATGATTCTAATGCATGATCCAAGTAGAGAACACTTTGATACTAGTGGTACATTCAGCATGTTCTTGCCTCACAGAGCTACCATCTTCTTCTATAACATGGGGACACCTTTAAGTATGGGAGTGGCCATTTGAAAAGAGATCAGTGAACACCACATCTCTTTGGGAAAACTCAAAGAATGCTCTGCACTGGGGGTCCAGTAGAAGCTGTGATCAGCAGTCAGATTGAAGAGGTGTGTTTGTGGCAGGGCTTGAGAGAGGGGGTTGGGGGCAAATAGTCACACCGTGCAGCTATGACTGCCTTCCAGCCCGAGCCAAGGCTCCAAGTCAAGCCTAAGCATCAAAGAGAAGCTGAGCCAAGAGTCTGGAGGAGAGGAAAACAATGGGTGAGGAAGCTGAGAGTCTGCTGAGAAAGAATAGCTTTGGTGGGTGCCAAGGTGAAGGAATGGTCCCTCCTCTGCCCCAGACTAAGAGAGAATTAAGATAAACTGCCAGAAAGAGGGGGATCAGTTGTACTAAATGGCCAGGTTGGTGGAAGAAGGCCTTCTGAACTGGAGTAGTGTCATGGACTATAACTGGAATAGAAAGGGGCATGCGGCACGCGGCTTGAGAAAGTCTTGCCGTGCATCCATTAGAAGTATGTGCGAGTAGAGTCCAGTTTGGCTTGAGTTCAAATCTAGACCCTACCACATATCATGACTTTAATGACATCATTTAGCATTTCTGGGTTTCAGTTTCCTCTACCTAACATGAGAATAAAAATATCTTTTTTTTGCAACTAACAACAGTAGGTCTGGATGCAGATTATAAAGTAGGTCCCTTTGTGCTGCCAATATCAATGTACAAGCCTTTTTCACATTATCATAATTCAAGCATATGCTAGCATAGTGGTCTGAGATGTCATCAATTCATGTGAGACAGTCTTGGGCAAAAATTGAAAAAGTCTGTACTTTGCAGGGTAAATTTGACAAGTAGAATGATTTATTGGATTCTTGTTTATCGGCTCTTGTTTATATTTCCTCAGCCTTGTGTAATTTGTTTTCTTCAGTGATTATCCAGCTAAGGTTAGGAGGGAAGGACTCAATGTACTGCAGAACTGATGGGATGGCTCTTGATCCTGATTTCACTGGAACACAGGAGCAGCTTGGCAAACTCTGTTCTAGATTGGGTGAGTGGGGTGGAGTCCATTGTTTCCTTTAGAACCAGAGCCAAGTATGCTTGGTATTAGTGGGCCAACTGACCTCCCCCTTCCATACACATGCTCACAGGAAAATTGTAATGAATAGTCTCATATGAAAATCTCTGACAAGTATAATAGTCAAGAAGTCTGGATATCAGTTAAACTTGTTTACTCTAAAGGAAGACTTATTTTTCTCATGGATCTATTGGGATTTCTCTAGCAGTTTTCCAATGTGGTTGTTCTGGCAAAGAATACAAATAAAATTACTTTCACATGTGCATATTTATACCTAATCTGTTTTCTTGGGAGCCCAGCAGAGAAGCAAAATATATAACTCACCTCTCTTAAATGATAGCCAGATTTTAAATCTAGCTTATTTAAAATGTTAAATTTTATTTAAGACAATCTTGTTTATGTGATTATGGATGCCATTCTGGCTTTTAGATATACTTGAATGTGCAGAGACTACAGTTCCGGGAGTGAAACTTTCAACCCACAGGACCTCTAATGTACTTATTTTTCAGAGAATGCCCCTCCATGTATTCCAGGATGCAAAAAATATCTTTTGAGAGCTTGTGTACTAGAAACTGTAGGGCCACAGTTGGAGAACAAAATTGATTCAATGTATGCTAACAAGAGGTCTACTCACACTCATGAATATCAAAGTATAGGTTATGTTGAGTGACATTACAAGGGAAGGTATATGGAGTATAACAGGGGAAGAGGGATGTAATTTAGATTATAGGCTCAGAAAAGTCCTTTGAAAGTGGCTATCAAGCTGAGACTAGAAACATGCAGAATTAATTTTTGTTTCCTCATCATTTGAAAGAAATGTATGTAAAGTGCCCAGCACAGTGTCTGGCTCAACACATAACCAGGAGACTCAGATCCAGCCTGTCTTTTAATCAGTGAAAATCAAGGCATCCAGTGCTTTAGAGACCAGCTCTTGGACTGCATGTGCTGCCTTAAGCTCTAGATCTGGTGAGTTGTAGGTATCTCTCAGGTTAGCTGAGGACCTACCTGGCCCGATGCTAACCTTTCTGGTTAGCATTGACAGGGATCTCTGTGTACGAATTTCTCCTTGGATATGCTTTTGCCCAACATTTCTCTGCAGAGATGAGCACCTTTCCCCTCTGTTCCCCTGGGTTGCAGTACACCCGGTTTTGCTTTGTTTCCATTCTTGTACTTTGTGGGAATAGATTCATCTCCTGGCACCCTGACCCCATGGCACTTCCCATAGACCAAGACATTGCCATCTCCCCAATAAGAGATGCCACTTCTCTCCTCTTCCTCCTTCCTCCTCCTCCTCTTCCTCCTCCTCCTCCTCCTCCTGCTCCTGCTCCTCCTTCTCC
>PVLC010038308.1:0-14826 GCA_004027655.1 Graphiurus murinus | reverse complement strand
TAGACACTTCACAAAAGAAGAAATACAAATGGCCAATAAATGTATGAGGAAATGTTCCACATCATTAGCAGTCAGAGAGATGCAAATCAAGACTACCTTGAGATTTCACCTAACTCCAATCAGAATGGCAACTATCAAGAACACAAACAACAACAAATGCTGGCGAGGGTGTGGAGAAGTGGGAACCCTAATACATTGTAAACTTCTCTTTCTATGTTTGGAAAATTCTCTGATATTAGTTATTTGAAAAGGTTGTTTATTCCATTAGTTTCAACTTCTAATCCCTCTTCTATGCCTATTATTCTTAGGTTAGCTCTTTTAAAATTGGCCCAGATCTCATCAATGTGGGATTCATACTGTCGAATTTTTTTTTTCTAGATTATGTATAATGGATTCATTTTTGGAATGGTCATCTTCTAGGAGTGGTATTCTGTTTTCCATGTGGTCTAATCTATTGTTTATAGTTTGTATTGATGCCTTCACTTCTATTATTGCATCTTTCACATCCTTCACTTCCCTCTAGGCTTCTCTAAGATTCCTGCTTAGGGTATCAGCTTCTTTGTTTATTTGTTCCTTTATTTCTTTCCAGCTCTCTCTGCATTCTTTCTAGAAGTTTTGTATCGTTTCTATTATTAAAGATCTGAATTGTCCTTCTGGTAAGCTCTGCCATTCAGTGTCATTGAGTTTTGTTGTTGTGGGGTCCTGTTGACTCATTGTTTCTTTGGTATTTCTCCTTCCCATGGTTTCCCTGTTCTTAAATTTATAACTTTGCTGCTCTTGCATGCTTTCTCTGAATTTATAGGTTTCTTATTTTTATTTTCTCTCTGTGAATGGTATCTTGTACTGAGTTGCAATTACTCTGGTACTTCTTCTGCCTGCTCTATTGGTGTCTTTGGTGGGTTTCAGGTGCTGACTTCTAGAGTCTAGCAAAACTAACAAAGCAATCAATCCTCCAAACAAACATACATAAATCGAAGCAGTGCAAAGTGAAAACAGAGTAAAACCGAAACAAAACAAAGCAAAAAACCCCAGAAAACAAGAAACATCAGCAAGAAGCAAAATAAAAATCCCTGCAAGTTTGTAAGAACAGACCTGATTTGGTCTCTGCAGATCTTTTGGGTAGATCCCTGCTGCTGTGGGCGGCAGACAAAATGGCGGCTGCTACTGCCGCGCACGCACCAGCTCCCCTGTTCTCCCTTGTCTGCTCTCTAGATTCTGACCAACTGCCCCTGTTGCTTTACTCACTTTTATGCGGCTTTGCTTCTCTTCTGCCAAGAAGCTGCTCCCGAGGCAGTTTTGATTCAAGCTCTGCAGTGCAATTGGTCTCTACTCCGGCTCTGTAGGGAGAGGTGAGCTGGGATAGCCCCTCGCAGGCTTAAGCTGGTAGTACCACGAGTTCCGGTCTCTGTCAAAGGTGCCTCGATATGCCGCCTGGCTAGGATGAAGAGTTCAGGAGTCACTTATTCCACCTCTGGTCGGTGGGGATGCAGAAGGTTATTATATATTTCTTTGTCAGTAGACCCCACACTGGGGACTGGCACTGCGGCCACACAGACGGGCTTCTTTGCTCTCCCTGGTCAGCCTTCCGGATTCTTATCAGCTATATTTCAGTTTTCGTGGCGTTTTTCACCTTTTTGTTGCTTTTTTTCTTCTGTCAAAAAGCTGCTTCTATGGCTGATTTGAATCGAGCTCACAGTGGCTCTTGAGCCCTGTCTCACTCCGACGCCATCTTCCCAGAAGTCGCCAAGAATATGATAGAACTCAGAAATGGTTAGGAGTAGGGCAGCTAAAGCATGAAGCTGGGGGGACAGGGGGCAGGAGAAATACAGGGAGGAGCTTGGAGAGGTAGGCAGGGAAAGAGTGTGACTGAAATTCCATCAGCAGTGTGAAAGCATTAAAACGTACGTGTGAGCCAGGTGTGGTAGTGCACGCTTGTAATCTCAGTACTTGGGAGGCTGAGACAGGAGGATCACAGGTTCATGACCAGTCTCAGCTACTTAGTGAGGCCTTCTGCAACTTAGTGACAACCTGTTTCAAAATAAAGAATTAAAAATAGGGCTGAGGGTGTAGCTTGGAGGTGGAATGACCCTGGGTTCAATCCCCAGTATTGCAATAAAACAAAACAAAACGTGAATGTGTATATGTGTGTGTGTAAGAGTACCAGGGATTGAGCCCAGGGTTATCCTAACTCTGAGCTACACCCTCAGCTCTTTTTATTTTAAAACAAGGTCTCACTAAGTTGCCAAGGCTAGCCTCAAATCTATAATTCTCCTGCCTCAGTTTCCCAAGTACCAGGATTGTAGGCACATGCCACTGTACCTGGTAGAATTCTTAATTAAAATACCCTAACAAGTACTTTTCTTTTTTTTCTTCTTCTTCTGCCACTACTACTTCTTCTTTTCCTTTTTTTTTTTTTTCTGTATTGCAGCTCAGGGGTATAGGACCTCACACATGCTAGGCAAAGTGTTCTATCTTTCGGCTTCATTCTCAGCCCTGCAAATTCTTAACATGTAAGAATATCTATGAGTTATAAAAAATGTGATCATCACAATAGAAAATGGGCCAGAAACTCAGAAAATCCACCAGGGATTTAAAAGAGGCCAGTAAGCATACATGTATTTTAAAAAGGTGTCAGCTTCACAGATAACCAGATCTTCTCAAATTAGCTACAGTTAATACAGACATTAACCAGTGCTGATGAGGATATGCATGTTGAGACATTTTTATATGCTGTGGGTGGAAGGGTAAATTGCTCTGCAGAAAGTTGATGTTAATTTGGCAAAATGTAATAAGTGTTTAAACCACCTTTCATCTTTTAATCCAGTAATTTCTACTAATAGAAATATTTCTTTTTTTTTTTTTTTTGTGGTACTGGGGATTGAACACAGGGGCATTCTACCTCCGAGCTACACCCCCAGCCCCACTTTTTATTCTTTATTTTGAAACCGAGTCTCACTAAGTTGCGGAGTGCCTCACTAGGTAGCTGAGGCTGGCCGCGAACCCGGATCCTCCGGTCTCAGCCTCCCGAATGCTGGGATTACAAGTGTGCGCCACCACGCCCGGCTTAATCGAAATATTTCTAAGGCAATAACTCAATATGAATAACATTTGGTATAAGAATGGTAGTTGCGGGACTGGAGGGATAGCTCAGTGTAAGTGTCTCTCATTCAAAGGTCTGGATTCAATCCCAAGCTTCACACACACACACACACACACACACACACACACACACACACACACACAATGAAAACACAAAAAGAATATTATGCATATTTGTGAGAAATCTGTTGTTGCTGCCTTAAGGATAAATTAGAAAAGAATTCCTACAGATGTATTTTCTGAGCATGCCTCAGCAACAGAGATCTTAGGATGTTTGCTAAGCAGAAACGCTCCCAGAGATGCTAATTCCAGCAAAGTTGAAGAATCCTTTAGGTTTAAACTTCTCCCTTCTTTCTACCAAATGCATCTCATCAAGTCATATAAAAAACTAAATCTAGCTGGGCATGGTGGCGCACTCCTGTATCCCAGTACTTGGGAGGCTGAGACAGGAGGATCACAGGTTCGAGGCAAGCCTTAGCTACTTAGTGAGACAGTCAGCAACTTGGTGAGATGCTGTTTCAAAATAAAAAATAAAAAGGGCTGGGGTTGTAGCTTCGAGCTAGAATGCCCCTATGTTCCATCCCCAGTACCACAAAAAAAAAAAAAAAAAAGAAAGAAAGAAAAAAGAAAAGCCATCTATTTGACCCTTCTTGAAGGGGAATGAAGCTATTTAAAGTAGGGAAAGAAGGAAAGAAGGAAGGAAGGAAGGAAGGAAGGAAGGAAGGAAGGAAGGAAGGAAGGTTGGTTTTAAGCACTTTCCCCTATGCTGAGTCATTATGATTCTTTGGAATCATAAAACTTATAAACTGACAAGAGGCCTTGGAAAATAGCATGTGTCTTAAATCACTCTATTGTTTGATCATAGATTGGAGGAGCTTAGTGCTGCTGCTTTGAAACAGGGGTCCTCATTGCATATTCAAGCCAAATGCAGGCAATATTCTAGATAAATTGCTGCAGTTAATTGCTATGGGCAAATCTTTAAAAACAAGTCAAGCGTCTGAAGGTTAATAAAATCGGGTAACTAACAGGCAAGCAGGATGTTGCTGTCATAGTGGCCTGCTGCTGATTAACACATGTAGATGAAAGCTTGTCATCTGCTTTAAGTGCTGTGACACTCTGTCTTCTAATTAAACCGCCATTGTGGCACTGTCCAAACACAAAAGAAAAGGAGGAATAATGTTCAGGGATCTAAGGTCTTTGCAATTAGAAGCCAAAACTTGAGCTCATGCCTCTGGATCCCAGGTACACAGATGACCAGGAAATGGGTGCCTAACGAGGGTGTTAAGAGTACAAAGGAGATGTCCTCCTTAAGAATACTTTGCCACTAACAAGTCCCCAGTTTCCCCTCCAAGGTCGACTGTCAGGACCCTCCCGGAAGCCTCAGGGTTGGCTGCAAGACCCTGACCATCCTTCTCCACCTTAGGAATGCTCATAGCCCTGCCAGTCTGTCCTGATGCACACAAACGGTGACTACCTATCAATAACAATAAGCTCGCCTGGCCTCTGGGCCCAGCAACAGCATCCTCTCACTGGGGACGGGAGAGATGGATGAGCTCAGCCAAGCTGCACACTTCACACAATTAGCTCTCAGCTGGAGCCCCAGCTGTCAGAACCCAAGCACAAGCATTTGCAAATGGCTAGCTGTTGGCACTTCAAAATGATTTCAGGGTCCTTGCTTCCAAGACACAGGATGTTAAACTGGGGACAAGGGCCCAGATATGCTGCTGTCTCCTTGAAGCTGCAATCAGTTTTTTTTTTTTTTTAAAGTAAAATTCACATACTATCAAATTCAGCATTTTAATCATTTACAATTGTAGTAGATACAATTGTACAGTAATTCTAAGCATCCAATTAGTGGTTTTTAGTGTATTCACAAAGTTGTGTAAACATCACCACTATCTAATTCTGAAACATTTTCACTGGCCCCTCAAAGAAACTATATACCCCATTAAGCAGCCACTTCTTTCTATTAACATCATATATAGGACATGTAGTGATTTTCATATGTGAACCACCCTAGCTTTCCTAGGATAAACCCCACTTGATCATGGTATATAATCTTTTTTTTTTTTTTTTTTTTTTTGACATGTAGCTGAATTCTATGGCTAGCATTTTGCTTAGGATCTTTTTCATCTGTACTTATAAGGGATGTTGGCCTATAATTTCCTTGTGATATCCTTGGTGTCAGGGACATACTCTTAATAAAATGGGTTAAGAAGTGTTCCTGCTTCTATTTTTTGAAGAGTTTGAGAAGGATATTATTTAAATGTTTGGTAGAGTCAGGTGGCACATACCTGTAATCCCAGTACTTGGGAGACTGAGGCAGGAGGATCATAGGTTCAAAGCCTGTACCTGGTAATTTAGTGAGACCCTGTTTCAAAATAAAAACAGAAAATGGGGCCAGAGGTGTAGCTTGGAGGTAGGATGACTCTAGGCTCAATCCCCAGTTCCACAAAAATACTACTTAATTTAAAAAATAAGTGTTTGGTAGAAAACTGGATGCAGTGGTGGTACACCCCTATAATTCTAGCTACCCTGGAGGCTGAGGCAGGAGGATCTTTAGTTCAAGGCCAGCCTCAACAACTTATTGAGACCCTGTATCAATGGATGGATGGATGGATGGATGGATGGATGGATGGATGGATGGATGGATGGTAGAATTCACCAGTGAAGCTATTTGGTCCTGGGCTTTTTTTGGTTGTTGTTGGATTTTTCTGATTATAAGACTTTCTATTTCTTCTTTCAGCCATTTTTGGTAGTGTATATATTTCTAGGAATTTGTCCATTTCATTTAGGTTATTCAATTTGTTGGCATACAACTATGCGTGGCATTCTGTTGTAAGTTGTATTTCCATGGTGTCAGTAGTAATCTCCCACTTTCTTTCCTGAGTTCAGTAATTCGAGGCTTCTCTCTTTTTTCTTGGTCAGTCTAACTAGTTTTTAAAATTACATAATGTCCTTTTAGTCACTTAACATACTGTCCTCCTTTGCCTTAAATCTCTTTTGTCTGGTATTAGATCAACCACTCCAGCTCCCTTGTATATGATGAGCCTTTTCTCTCTTGGTGCTTTTAAGATTCTCTTTGTCTTTGTCTTTTGAAAGTTTTGTTTTAAGGTGTCTTGATTTTGATCTCTCTAAGTTACCTATATGAAAATTTTTTCAAAATTTTTGTGTGTATAGATTTATGTTTTTCATCAAAATCTAGGGATTTTCTAGCCATTATTTCATCAAATAATATGATCTCCTTTCTCTTCTCTCTTTTTGGGACTCTTATTGTACATATTTTGATACAGTTCATAGTATCTGTTACTTTTTCATTTTTTAAAAAAATATTTTTTATTGATGCATTGTAATCATACATCTTTGTGAGGTACAAGCTGATAAAGGCATACATGCACACATCACTCATTTAACCCTTCCCCAATTCCCATTCCATTCTCTCCTTCTCACGTTTGGTTTAGTGACTTTTTATTCATTCTTTTTTATTTTCTGCTTCTCAGACTATGATCTCAGTAGTCCTATCTTCACACTCACTGATCATTTCTTCTGCCTATTCACATCTTCCATGGAACTCTTCTAGTGAATTTTGCATTCAGTTAGTATACTTTTCAACTCTAGAATATTTCTCTTTGGTTCTTTTTTTATCATTTCTATCTCTTTATTAATATTTTGTAGTTGGTGGATATTGCCTCATGATTCTTGTGGTACTGGGGATTGAACCCAGGGGCATTCTTCCTCTGAGCTACACCCCTGGCCCTAATTTTTATTTAGAAACAGAGCCTTACTAAGTTCCTAAGGCTTACCTTGAACCTGTGATTCTCCTGTCTCAGCCTCCCTCCTTCAGCTCTTTGCGTATGGTTTTGTTTAGCTTTGTGAGCTTATATTTTAAATTAAATCTTTGTGAGTTAATTTAAAATTTACTAAATCCAATCTGGACTTCCAAAGGGACAGTTTCTATTAATTTATTTTATTACAGTGTGGGCCATGACTTCTTTTCTTTCTTTCTTTCTTTTTTTGCATATTTCATTTTGTAATATAAACTAGACATTTAAAATATTATAATAATTTATAATATTATTAAAATATTATGTAGCGTGGTGGTGCACCCTTGTAATTCCAGTACTTGGGAGGCTGAGACAGGAGGATCCAGGTTCGCGGCCAGCCTCAGCTACTTAGTGAGGCCCTCCGCAACTTAATGAAACCCAGTTTCAAAATAAAGAATAAAAAATAGGACTGGGGGTGTAGCTCGGAGGTAGAATACCCCTGGGTTCCATCCCCAGTACTGGAAAGCAAATAAAAAGTAAAATAAAATATTATAATGTGAAGCTGGTGTGGTGGTGCACACTTGTAATCCATGTACTTGGGAGGCTGATACAGGAGGATCGCAGGTTTGAGGTCAGCCTCAGCTACTTAGTGAGGCCCTCCGCAACTTAGTGAGACCTTGTTTCCAGATAAAGAATTAAAAATAGGGCTGGAAGTGTAGCTCAGAGATAAAATGCCCCTGGGTTCCATCCCTAGTACAGGAAAAAAAAAATATATGTATATATAATAATGTGGAGCCGGGTATGGTGATGCATGCCTGTAATCCCAGTACTTGGGAGGTTGATACATTAAGTGCATGATAACTTGACTCTATTTCAAAAATAACAAGTAACTAAGTAAGTAAGTAAATAAATAAATAAATAAACAAATAAAGGCAATAAATAAAGTAAATAAGTAAATAAGGCAGGCTGGGGGTATAGTTCAGTGGTAGAATGCCCCTGGGTTCTATCCCCAGTATCACCACCACCACATACACACACAAAGACAAACACACACATATTATTTATAATATGCCAACTCCGGAAAGCATATTTTCCCCCTCTGTGATTTTTTGTTACTGGTTACTATAGTTTTTATTTGTATGCTTGTTCATTAGTGACTTTTCTGAACTAGTCTAGTAAAGTCTAGACTAGTCTAGTCTGTAAAGTCTAGTGTTTGTTATGTGTGGCCACTGATGTCTGGTCCGTTAGTTTAGTCATCAGCTAGTGATATGACAAATTTCCTTACTCTGCCACTTTCGGTAATGTTACTCTCCTGCAATCACCTGGTTTAAAATATAAATGTAAAAGAGAGTTGCTGATAGTAACATGTGGAGTCTTTCTCTTAGTTGATGGATTCTATTTTTTAAGACTTTTAAAAACATTTTTAGTGACTCTATATTGCTATCTATGCCTTTCTTTTTGTGAGTATTCTTGTTTGTCATCTCACCCCTCAAACAGCAGGGGAACTTCAACTCAGACCAGGAAAACACAACTAACATGGTAGAGTATCTGTGACTTACAAATACAGTATGACACTGATTCCCAAATAAAGTTTACCTTCGGCCCAGACCCATTCCAGACATGAGGCCGTGCTCGCTTCTCCCAGGAGGATGTGGAAACTCGGTCTCAGCACTGAGTGACATAGGAAGTGTGCCACTGGATTGAATGAGTGCTGTTAATGTGTCATCCTCCCTCAGCCCAGACACCCATATTAGCCCCAACTTGCTAAATTATTGGGAGTCTTGCTAAGTTGCTGAGGTTGGCCTCAAACTTGCAATCCTCCTGTCTCAGCCTCTCAAGTACTAGGATTACAAGTGTGTGCCACCATGCCCAAGTCTATGTGTCCACTTTAAGCTATGATGCCACATGAAATCTAAAATTATCTTGGAGATAGTTTGAAGGATTTTTATCTAAATCTGGTTCACTGGGAAAGATTGTTTCCAAAATAGTATCAGCAAACTGAGTATTTTATTACTGGGAGACTCAGCTCCAGAAAGTACTATGTAAATTACTGAGTCTTAATAAAGAAGGAAGTGTCTTTTGGCTTGCTGTAACACCTGCCACTCATAGCTAAGACCCTCCTCTCATTCACTTATTCAGCAGTGTTGTGTACCTATTATAAGCGAGGCATTACCTAGGCTCTAGGAGCAGGTGAATTCCTGTACTCAGAAACTTAAAACCTTAGAAATATTTCATAAATAGGGTCAAATAAAAGTGTTTGGTGGATGCATTCAGTGCTATGAAAATCCATCAAGCTGTATCAGGATTGATGTCCTTCTTGGTATGTGTGTAATACTTTAGGAGAAAGCTCTTCCCAAAAAGTGCTTTGGGGTTCAAACCTGGAGGACATTACTTATAGCTGAGAGAGTAGAAGAGTGTCTCACAAGGAAACTAACTGCCAGGCTTTGTATTATATCGTAACTGAGAGTTCATCATAATCAAGATAAGGTGGTTTCATTTTCAGGTGAGCAGATAATATCATTGTCCTCAGCATAGCAGCGACTACTTATTAAGTATAGATTCTGAGCCAATGCCGGGCGTCCTCAAGTTCTTTGTACACACTAACCAACTTAATCCTCATAGCAGCCCAACAAAAGAGGTTACTATTATATTCTCCATTTGACAGAGGCAGAAGTTGAGACACAGTGAGTTTAAGTAATTTGCCTAAGGTCAATCAGCTAACTAGGTGGTAGAGTCAGGATGCAAACTGCCCAGTCCAGCCCATCTCTGATCCAAACAGTGTTGGTTTTCAAAGTGTGGTCCAGGAACTCCTGTGGGTCCCAAGACTCTTTCCAGCAGACCACAAGGGCAATACTGTGTTCATGGTACACCATTGCAAGGATATTGCTTTTTTCACTCTCATTCTCTCAAGAGTGTACGGTGGAAGTTTTGAGAGGCTGTATAATGCATGCTATCACAACAGAACAAATGCTGTGTTTGCTTTGCGTCGCTGTGACCAACATGCCCAACAAGAACAACTTACAGGAGAGAAAGTTTATTTTGGCTCGTGGTTTCAGAGGTCTCCCTCCATGATTGGCCAGCTCCATTGCTGTGGGCCTGAGGGGAGGGAGAACCTCATGACCAAAGGGTGTGGCAAAGGAGAGCTGCTCAGCTCACAACTGCTGGGGAGCAGAGAGAGAGAAAAAGAAACTAGGGAAAAGATAAACTATTCTGAGCACGCCTCCGGGACTGACCTACTTCCTCCAATGAGGTCCCACCTCCCAGTCGTCCATTCAGCTCTCAATGATCAAATGATGAACCCACTGATGAGGTCGGAACCCTCACGATGCAGCATTGCCTAAAAGCCCACCTCTGTCTAACCTCGCAGCAGTGTGGACCACGCTTGCAGCATTTGAGCCTTAGGGGGAACATTCCAGAGCCAGACCATATCAAGTGCAGAAGCAAATCTGAAAATCCACTGGTCTTCTGTTAAACCAGACACGGCAGAGATTTTTTAAAAATGGAAAACAATGTCATTCTCCTTAGAAAATTTTGTTTTGCAATTGTAGTTTATTTTTTATGAATCACATTATTCACATTAAGATTTAAATGGACTTATTATTGCTTTTTTTTTTTTTTTTTTTTTTTTTTTTTTTTTTTTTTTTTTTTTTTTTTTTGCAGTACTAGGGATTGAACCCAGGGACATTCTACCTTCAACCTACACCCCCAGCCCTATTTTTTAATTTTAATTTTATTTTATTTAGAGTGTCTGTGTGTGTGTGTGTGTGTGTGTGTGTGTGTGTGTGTGTGTGTGTGTGTTTTACTGGGGATTGAACCCAGGGACATTCTATCTCCGAGCTATACCCCCAGCTCTATTTTTTATTCTTTATTTTGAAACAAAATCTGACTAAGTTGTGGAGGGCCTCACTAGGTAGCTGAGGCTGGCCACAAACCTGTGATCCTCCTGTCTCAGCTTCCCAAGTACTGGGATTACAAGCGTGTACCACCACACCCAGCTTTACTATTGCTTTTAGTAAATTCTTAAAAATTTTTCTCAGTTTCAATTCCCTTCTTCTTCTTCTTCAGGAGTATTAGGGATTGAACCCAGGGATAATCTACCTCAGAACTACACCCCCTGCCCTTTTTATTTTCTTCTAAGTTGCTGAGGGTCTCACTAAGGTGCTGAGGCTAGTCTTAAACCTACCATCCTCCTGTCTCAGCCCAAGTACTGAGATTATAAGCATGTGCTACCACACCTGGCCTTGGTTTCCATTTTTAATATTGCAAATAAGTAGAAGGCATAATCCACATACCCAAAAGCTCTTTTGGAGTCCTCAATAGTTTATAAAGAGTTTTAAGAGGTCCCAAGACCAAAAAGTTTGAGAACCATAGCCCTACAGAGTTCCATGTTAGTGACTGGCTGCCCCAAATCATAGCATTAGCTTTGGAGTTGAACACACCTCTGCTTGAGATCTGTCACATAAAAGTTTATTCTTCCTTTTCTGCCATGAAGCTGGACATAATAACGCTAGCATCCTGGGGTAGCTGTGGGAATTGAGAGAATTCAAGGAAACTACTTCCTGCAATGCCAGCTCTCACTCTGTGACTCTGAACCTGGAAAATTTCTCTTGTTTCCTGCAGGTGATGGAATTTTATTGCCAGTCCTGTGAGACCGCCATGTGTCGAGAGTGCACCGAGGGGGAGCACGCGGAGCATCCCACAGTCCCGCTCAAGGACGTGGTGGAGCAACACAAGGCCTCACTCCAGGTCCAGCTGGACGCTGTCAACAAAAGGTGCGGCACCCTCCACCGAGCTTCCTGGTCAGCCAGGCCCGGAGCATGATTCACTCTTGTCTCCGTGGATAATGGATTCATGTTACCCTTCGAGTATCGGTCTTAGTGTCATAAATAAATTCTCCTTTGATCATGGGTCGATCGTCATAAAGTAGTGAGAGATGAAGATCTCTCTTGCCCCTTGGTAAAATTCCAGCTGCCTGCTGTTAATGAGTAGTGGCATCTTGTTTCAGTCTCTTTGGAAGATTAAAAGATTTCAAGTACACTCAAGGAAAATGCTCTCAGGAGGTCTCTGAAGTTCCTGCCTGAAACCAGGCCCTCGAAGGAGCTCCTTAGTTGCTATTTTTGACAGGCTTCCAAGCCCATGTGGCTATGACTGGCTTCTTTCTGTTTGAGCCCTGCAGAATGGTATAGAGCAGTGATCACTCGATTTTCCTCATGTTTTCCTGCTTCTGGTTTCTTTCTTTGGCATGGACTTGAGGAATAGAGTAAGACGGAAGAGAGAAAATTAATTAATAGCTAGCTGAAAAGCAGACAGCATAATAAATCTCTTACTAATAGTCAATAGTTGTGAGAAAAGTGTAGTTATTCTGTGCTAATTAAAAGAACTTGGAAACTATGAGTTTGGATACGTTTTCCTATGGTTGGGGAAAAAGGTACAGCTATATATTTAGAACAGTGGATATCAACCCTGGGCGATTATCCCTCCCCTGCTTCCGCCCCCCCCTGGGTACATTTGGCAACGTGTAAAGACATTAATGCTATCACAGCTATGTAGAAGGGTTCTATGGGCATAGAGCAGACAGGATGCTGTTAAACATCCTACAATGCACAAGGCAGAATTATTTGGCTATTATGGCTTTCAGAGAGCTTCAAGTCTTTGTACCATCAATTATTAAGATCAAAAGGTAGATTGAAATAGATATGTAGCCTCAAAGTCTCACTCATTGCGTTCTTCCATTATCATTTTTTGTTGTTTGTTTGTTTTTGCTTTTTCAGTACTAGGGATGGAACTCAAGGGCATTCTACCTCTGAGCTACACCTCCAGCCCTATTTTTATTCTTTTATTTTGAAGCAGGGTCTCACTAAGTTGCTGAGAGTCTCACTAAGTAGCTGAACCTGCGATCCTCCTGTCTCAGCCTCCCAAGTAGTGGGATTACAAGCATGTGTCTCCATGCCCGGCTCATTATTACTGTTTGAAGATGGTGAAAGGCATAGAAAAATATTATGTTGTTTTGATAAAATGGCATGTTTGGAGAGACTTTGGGGGTTTTCTGGACTGATGTTGAATAATGATTTCACAACTATCCTCCAGGCTCCCAGAAATAGATTCTGCTCTTCAGTTCATCTCAGAAATCATTCATCAGTTAACCAACCAAAAGGCCAGCATTGTGGATGACATACACTCCACCTTTGATGAGCTCCAAAAGACTTTAAATGTGCGAAAGAGTGTGCTGCTTATGGAACTGGAGGTCAACTATGGCCTCAAACACAAAGTAAGACTCGGGTGTTTTTATAAATATCTCCTGTAAGAGACGTCATACCGGGGCCCCTCACAGCACCCACTTATTTTGTTCTAATAGCAGCAAAGAGGACTCAAAAGGTCCTTAAGTGTCACCGTTGTATATAAACTGAATTTTCATGCAACAGAATATCCAGCTTTTTCCCTTCCCCCTGTATTCACCAAAACTGTACGATTCTGTGACCTTAAGTACCAATTTTGTATTTTGACAAAAGGCGAGGTTGAGTATCAATGTAATGCTTTCAAGGTTTAGGGTTAAACTGGATTGCTTTCCTACCTTAATTATAATGTGGAATAGTCTCTTAATTGCTCTGCCATCCACACCAACCTGTTAGTCAACTTCGAAGTGAACACTGACTGCAGGCTTTGTTTAGCTCTGCACGCCTGCTCACCAAACCCGGGATGAAACGCTTCTGGAATTCAGGTGCGGAGACTTTCCGTCTCTTTGATTTCTGTTCCTTTACATGGTAGTGGGGGAGCTTTGAACCCTGGGAAGGATCCTGAGTAATGGGTGTTTCAGGTGTCAGGCATGGTGATTTGTCCCTCATACCCTTGATAGTGACCCTTCTTTCCGTCTGCCTCTTCAAAACGCCTGACCTGAGAAATAACAAGGTGTGGGTGATGAGGCAGGGCGAGGCGGAGGGAAATCAGGAGAAGGTCTTAGGAATGCCCTTTAGGATTTTGCATCAGTACTGGGTTCACTGGGTTAAATGAAGTGTCACTTGCGAGCTTCCTGCGGGAGGAGGGCGGGCGCTGCTCCCGCCCGGCAGGCAGGCACCCCACAGCAGAGCTGCGGTCCCGTCGGAAGCGCTCACCAGCCCTCCCGTGTCCCTGCAGGTGCTCCAGTCGCAGCTGGATACTCTGCTCCAGGGCCAGGAGAGTATTAAGAGCTGCAGCAACTTCACGGCACAGGCCCTCAACCATGGCACGGAAACCGAGGTGCTGCTGGTGAAGAAGCAGATGAGCGAGAAGCTGAACGAGCTGGCCGACCAGGACTTCCCCCTGCACCCGCGCGAGAACGACCAGCTGGACTTCATCGTGGAGACTGAGGGCCTCAAGAAGTCCATCCACAACCTGGGCACCATCCTGACCACCAACGCCGTCGCCTCGGAGACGGTGGCCACGGGCGAGGGGCTGCGGCAGACCATCATCGGGCAGCCCATGTCCGTCACCATAACAACCAAGGACAAAGACGGCGAGCTGTGCAAGACCGGCAACGCCTACCTCACGGCGGAGCTCAGCACCCCGGACGGCAGCGTGGCGGACGGCGAGATCCTGGACAACAAGAACGGCACCTACGAGTTCTTGTACACCGTCCAGAAGGAAGGCGACTTCACCCTGTCGCTGAGGCTCTACGACCAGCACATTCGGGGCAGCCCGTTCAAGCTGAAGGTGATCCGGTCGGCCGACGTGTCCCCCACCACCGAGGGCGTGAAGCGGCGCGTCAAGTCCCCGGGCAGCGGCCACGTCAAGCAGAAAGCAGTCAAGAGGCCCGCGAGCATGTACAGCACGGGCAAGCGAAAAGACAACCCCATCGAGGACGACCTCATCTTCCGAGTGGGTGAGCAGCGCCGCCTCCGAGGGGGCCCCGGGCCACGCTCGACTAGGCCGGCTTGGCGGGCCCTTCTCGGGAGGTCCTGCCTCCTCCTCCTCCTCCTCCTCCTCCTCC
>PVLC010038307.1:0-14825 GCA_004027655.1 Graphiurus murinus | reverse complement strand
CCGAAAACACCCACTGAGCATACCCCACCGAAAACACCCGCCGAGCACACCCCACTGAAAACACCCACTGAGAATACTCCACTGAAAACACCACACCGAGCATACTCCACTGAAAACACCACACCGAGCATACCCCACTGAAAAATCCACCGAACCACACACCTAGCATACCCTACTGAAAACACCCACTGAGCACACCTCAACGAAAACACTCACTGAGCACACCCCACCGAAAACGGCCAACGAGCAACCCCACTGAAAACACCCACTGTGCATACCCCACTGAAAACAACACCGCACACACCCCACCGAAAACACCCACTGAGCATACCCCACTGAAAACAACACACCGAGCACACCCCACTGAAAACACCCACTGAAACCACACCGAGCATACCCCACTGAAAACACCCACTGAGCATACCCCACTGAAAACACGCACTGAGCACACCCCACTGAAAAATCCACCGAAACCACACCGAGCATACCCCACTGAAAACAATCACTGAGCACACCCCACTGAACACACCACACCGAGCATACCCCACTGAAAACACCCACTGAGCACACCCCAACGAAAACACTCACTGAGCACACCCCACCGAAAACGGCCAACAAGCAACCCCACTGAAAGCACCCACAGAGCATACCCCACTGAAAACACCCAACGAGCATGCCCCATGAAAACACCCACCAAGCACACCTCACTGAAAACACCACTGCGCACACACCACCGAAAACACACACTGTGCATACCCCACAGAAAACTCCCACTGAATACACCTTGCTGAAACACCCTCCAAGCACAACCCACTGAAAACACCCACCGAGCACACCCCACTGAAAACACCCACTGAGCATACCTCACTGAAAACAACACACCGAGCACACCCCACTGAGAAATCCACCCAAACCACACACCGAGCATACCCCACTGAAAACACCCACTGAGCACACCCCAACGAAAACACTCACTGAGCACACCCCACCAAAAACGGCCAACGAGCAACCCCACTGAAAACACCCGCTGAGCATACCTCACTGAAAACACCCACTGAGCATGCCCCACTGAAAACACCCACTGAGCATACCCCACTGAAAACATTGACTGCGCATACCCCACTGAAAGCACCCACTAAGCACACCGCACTGAAAACACCACTGCGCACACCCCACTGAAAACACACACTGCACATACTCCACAGAAAACTCCCACTGAGTACACCCTGCTGAAAACACCCTCCAAGCACAACCCACTGAAAACACCCCAGGGCACACCCCACTGAAAACACCCACTGAGCATACCCCACTGAAAAAAACACCACACACACCCCACCGAAAACACCCACTGAGCACACCACTGAAAACAACACACCGAGCACACCCCACTGAAAAATCCACCGAAACTACACCGAGCATACCCCACTGAAAACACCCACTGAGCATACCCCACTGAAAACACCACACCGAGCACACCTCACTGAAAAATCCACCCAAACCACACACCGAGCACACCCCACTGAAAACACCCACTGAGCACACCCCAACGAAAACGCTCACTGAGCACACCCCACCGAAAAAGGCCAACGAGCAACCCAATTGAAAACACCCACCGAACATACCCCACCAAAAACACCCACCAAGCACATCCTACTGAAAACACTCCACTGAGCACACCCCAATGAAAACACTCACTGAGCACACCCTACCGAAAACGGCTAAAGAGCTACCCCACTGAAAACACCCGCCGAGCATGTCCCACCGAAAACACCCACTGAGCATACCCAATGAAAACACCCACTGCGCATACCCCAATGAAAACAACACTGCACACACTCCACCGAAAACATACTGAGCATACCCCACTGAAAACACCACACCGAACACACCCCACTGAAAAATCCACTGAAACCACACCAAGCATACCCCACTGTAAAAACCCACTGAGCACACCCCACGGAAAACACCACACCGAGCACACCCCACTAAAAATTCCACCGAAACCACACACCGAGCATACCCCACTGAAAACACCCACTGAGCACAACCCACTAAAAAATCCACCGAAACCACACACCGAGCATACCCCACTGGAAACACCCACTGAGGATACTCCACTGAAAACACCACACCGAGCACACCCTACTGAAAAATCCACCGAAACCACACACCAAGCATACCCCACTGAAAACACCCACTGCGCATACCCCACTGAAAACACCCACCAAGCACAACCCAGTGAAAACAACACTGCGCACACCCTACCGAAAAAACACACTGCACATATCCCACAGAAAACTCCCACTGAGTACACCCTGCTGAAAACACCCTCCAAGCACAACCCACTGAAAACACCCACCGAGCACACCCCACTGAAAACACCCACTGAGCATACCCCACTGAAACAACACACCAAGCACACCCCACTGAAAAATCCACCCAAACCACACACGGAGCATAACCCACTGAAAACACCCACTGAGCACACCCCAACGAAAACACTCACTGAGCACACCCCACCGAAAACGGCCAACGAGCAACCCCACTGAAAACACCTGCCGAGCATACCCCACTGAAAACACCCACCGAGCATGCCCCACTGAAAACACCACTGCGCTCACCCACAGAAAACACACACTGCGCATACCCCACAGAAAACTCCGAGTGAGTACACCCTGCTGAAAACACCCTCCAAGCACACCCCACCGAAACACCCACTGAGCACACCACTGAAAACAACACACCGAGCATACCCCAATGAAAACACCACACCGAGCACACCCCACTGAAAAATCCACCGAAACCACACACCGAGCATACCCCACTGAAAACTCCACTGAGCACACTCCAACGAAAACACTCACGGAGCACACCCCAACGAAAACAGCCAACGAGCAACCCCACTGAAAACACCCGCCGATCATACCCCACTGAAAACTCCCACTGAGCATACCCCACCGAAAACACCCACTGAGCACACCCCACTGAAAACACCCACCAAGCACACCCCACTGAAAACACCACTGCGCACGCCCCGCCGATAACACACACTGGAGTGTGCTCAGAGGGTCTTTTCAGTGGGGTATGCTCGGTGTGGTTTCGGTGAATTTTTCAGTGGGGTGTGCTCGGTGCGGTGTTTTCAGTGGGGTGTGCTCGGTGTGGTGTTTTCAGTGGGGTGTGCTCGGTGTGGTGTTTTCAGTGGGGTGTGCTCAGTGATTGTTTTCAGTGGGGTATGCTCGGTGTGTGGTTTCAGTGGGGTATGCTCAGTTGGGGTTTTCGGTGGGGTATGCGCAGTGGGTGTTTTCAGTGGGGTGTGCTCGGTGGATGTTTTCAGTGGGGAGTGCTCGGTGGGTGTTTTTGGTGAGGTATGCTCAGTGGATGTTTTTGATGGGGTGTGCTCTACATAGAAAGAGCAAAGCAATCCTGCAGGCCTCCACGTCAGCAGGACCTCCTCCCGGAGCCTGTGCACAGCCATGCTGTGGCCTGCGGCAGCCTGTCTGGGACACCTGCTCACTGCCCAAGGTCCAGGCAGCAAGTCAAGCTTGGCCCATACAATCCCCGATGCCCACCAGCTGGCTACTGCAGGAAGAAGGCAAGACCAGCTGGAAGTCTGCCTCCTCTCCCAACAGGCTGGCCATCTGGACGGCAGATCGCAGCTTGGATGGAGTTCAGAGGCTGCTTTTCAGATATGGGGGTCCTGTTCACGGGTCAGAAAAGGCACATTCCTGCAAACCGTGTGGGTCAGGCCACACGGTTCATAGGACGTGAGTCTCAGAACTGGATTTTATTTCCTTCCAGTTATTTGAAAGCAACATAGATGAAGCCACATGCTCACAACTCCTTCATGAAGAAGGCCCTCTCAGGCTGCAATGCAAAAATATCTATCCATGTGGTTGTATCCGCTGTATCTTTGCTGTTAGCCCTGCAGTCGACCCCTGTCTCCTATTTGGCTTCTTATTTCATGGTAAAAAGGAATCGTGGACTTAAGCTTGGGGGGGGGGGCAGGGGTATGTGAAGTTGCATGCATTGCTGATGTAAGAATAATAAATGTGAGCCGGGCGTGGTGGCGCACGCTTGTAATCCCAGCATTCGGGAGGCTGAGACCGGAGGATCCGGGTTCGCGGCCAGCCTCAGCTACCTAGTGAGGCCCTCTGCAACTTAGTGAGACTCTGTTTCAAAATAAATAATAAAAAATAGGGCTGGGGGTGTAGCTCGGAGGTAGAATGCCTCTGAATTCAATCTCCAGTACTGAAAAAAAAAAGCAAAACAAACAAAAAAGGAATAATAAATGCTGTTATGTAGAATAAATAATATGCATATACATTGTTTAGCAAACATTTCAATACACTTGCTCTCACAAAATACATCGTCTAAATAAATGAGCCATATGAACAATAAATCATGGAAGTAATTTCAAGAAAAAATGAGTTTTGTTTTGGAAAACTGAATTCTAAATGCATGCACTTGAAATCAACTGGATACAAAGAATTTAATATACAGTAAGTTAGATTAGCGAGAACTTGAATCCAATGAAATGTAGAATTACAAAAATTGGTTTTTTTTACTTTACCTAAATTTTGCTAGAATAAAAATTAAAATGTGGGTAGCATATTGTTTCTTGACAGTTTTACAGTTTTTCTCCCCAAAGTAAAACCAAAGGAAATAAATGGAAATTACAGAAATAACTAAAAGGCTGCCTTCCCTCTTTTTCTGCCTTTTCTATTCCCAAATGAAAGTTAGAAGTGGATGAATTCACTCACCCTCTGGAGCAGTCCACCCCCTCCTCAGGTTGGTTGGACATTCCAGTTCCACTGGGAGATGTTTCTATCTGCCATCTTTATTTTCCTTAACCAACCATTCTGTGGCCCAAAGCTATGAAAAGCCAAGCAAAGAGGAGGCAGCTAGGCCCTGAATTACTGGTGCCCTCGAGGGCAAGCCAGACCTGGTTTGGGGTCTGAATTCACCAGTGAGGTGCTTTGAGTTGGATGACTAGCATGTTCACAGACCCTCGGAAGGGAAGGATTCTCCCCAATGCATCTTGGAAAATCAGAAAGTCAAGATAGTCGAGAGGATCCATCGTGGAAATAAAACTGCTCAGTCTGAGCTGCTTTATGAAAACAAATATTCCCAACATACCATGTCATAGAACAAAATGGGGCTGAAAATGGGGCGCAGTGGTAGAGGGCTTAGCTGGCATGTGCAGGACCCTGCAAAACAAACAAACAAAATAGGGAATGGAAGCTTTTCAGTTTGCCCTGCATCCTCCCTGAGGCTCCTCTGGGGTGTGTTTGGAGTGGCGGGTGCTGTGAATAAAGCTGTCTTTTAACCCTTTCTCCTCCTTGCAGTCCTCACTTCCTTGTCGCAGCCAGTCAGGTCTGAGGACAAGGTTAGGAAGAGAGTCCCTCTGGTCCAACTGTCTCCAAGAGTTTTCAGAATGGGAATTGACAGCGAGGGGGGCGGGTCCCGTGAATTACCTTGTTCACACAAGTGTCTGAGGGGTCAGGCAGGAACACGTCACACCCCAGGCCAACACAGCCACACGGCCTGCTCAGCAGAGGAGGGCCCGCAGCCAGCCTACTGCCTCCTCCTCCTCCCTGAAGGCCTCCCGAAACATCTCAGAAGCAGAAATTCAGTATCTGATTCTTTCCTTTTTTGTACTGGAGATCGAAGCTAAGGGCATCTTATTGCTGAGCTACACCTTCAACCTTTTATTTTTATTTTGGAACAAGGTCTTTCCAAGTTACCGAGGGTCTCACTAAGTTCCTGAAGCTGGCCTTGAATCTGTGATCCTCCTGTGTCAGCCTCCTCCCAAGTATTGGAATTACAGTCGTGCACTACCATGCCTGGCTCCCAGGATCTGAATCTTCAAATTGCATGTAGGGATGCGGTGGGAATGGCAATGTAACAAATGGTATTCAAACTCCTGGGGCCAAAGTGAAACTTTTCCATCACCTCAAACATGTCCTCACGCCCCAAACTCTGCTGCCCAATGGCCTGTCCGGGAAATTCCTTAATAAGCCAAGTTCAGGTAGAGGAAGCAGACAGGCACTTTATGTAAGTTTTTAAGGGCTTTGCTGGGCCGTGGGGCTAGTGGCTAGAATAGAATTGTTCCATCAGAACTCTAGTGAACTGCGATTCCGGGTCTTTTACCCATAGGTGTGACCAGAGCTGGAGACACTAGTGGAACCAGACGTTTGGAACCTAAGAATTCTCCACCCGTCATCCCAGGCCTGAGAAAGTCAACAGAAGCAGTGGAGAAATGGGGCGTTCGCGGTCCTTGTGAACCTGCTGCACTCCGGCAATGTGGAAAGCCGCTTGTTCCCAGCGTGCTCGTGCTTGTGCTCGTGCTCATGCTCGTGCTCCTGCAGCTGGCCAGCCTCTCTCAGTATCCACGTCGTTTTCTATGCCTTAAATGGCCAGGCCGTTCCGTCCCTACCAACGCAGGCACATGCATACACACACGCAGTCTTTGCTCAGGAGCCAATTCGGCCTCCTGAAGCTCATCTTAGTAGTCAGTCTGGCAAGCCTTCCTGGCTGCCCTCCCAAACAGAAAACCTCAAAGTGGGCTTCCTGAGGCTCCCACGGCCGCTGTGTCCTCTGGTTTACCACAAGTCATTCATCCTGAAGTGTGATGGGCTCAGGAAGGACTGTGTCTTCATTCTAGCGTTTGGGATGTCTGTGGAATTAAACCAAACACAGCCGGCTGGAAAGCCTTATGATGGACAATAGAAATTGCTGCCATCTGCTCCCCACCTCCACCCAGTCACCCAAGCCAGGGAGTCACCCATCCACCGTCCAATCTGCCACGAAGCTCTCCCTTTGTTATCCATCTCTTTCCTGCTAGTCCTGGGGCCCCTGAAATAGTGCAGGTGAGAGAGGAGCTGTTTTTGACTGAAAATCCTCCATATGTGTGTCCACATGGGTGTGTGTACTGGGGGCTAAATCCTGGGGCATTCTACTTCCAAGCTATATCCCCAGCCCTTTTTTATTTTTTAATTTTCCATTTTGAAACAGAGTTTTTTTAGGTTGCTGAGAGTCTTGCTAAATTGCTGACGTTGGTCTCCAATGTGTGATCCTGCGGTCTCAGCCACCCTGGTACTGGAATTACAGGCATGGGCCACCACGCCCAGCTCCCTACCTCCATTTTTGCCAGCAATCTCGCTGAGACAAAGTTCTGTTCAGATCCCTCTGTTGCTTACACCCTCTCTCCTCTCTCCGCAGATCTGCCTGGAGAAGAACTTTCTTTCCATCTGGTGCCTCAGAGAATGGAGTAGCAGGGTAGGGAAAGAATGAGGGGGGACATATTGTCACTCCTTCTCTTAGGGCAGCTGGACAGAACTTAAGCTGTCCTAGATGTGACGCTTAGCGACAAGCAACCTTGTCTACTTATGCCAGGCCCCAGACAGATGTGATTTGCCGAATGCACCATAATATAAAAAACTTTGGGGAGTATTACACTGGAGAATAAAACCCAGGCCCCTCGGCACGGCTGCGAGCTCTTCCAAGACCCCACCTGTCTGGCACCGTCTGCAGCCCACACCTCACAGCCACCTGCGTCCCCGTCCTTCCATGCCACACT
The DNA here is from genome assembly GCA_004027655.1 of Graphiurus murinus. Taxonomy (NCBI): domain Eukaryota; kingdom Metazoa; phylum Chordata; class Mammalia; order Rodentia; family Gliridae; genus Graphiurus; species Graphiurus murinus. The sequence goes on along the minus strand of PVLC010038307.1, from coordinate 7,246 downwards.
GCCCGAGACTAAGGCACGGGTACAGAGCGGCTCACAGGCTCGGCACTCTGCCCTCCCCCTGCCTGGGACACCCATCCCGCGTGTCAAGGCTCGCCTCTAAATATAAACTCCCCCTAGTCTGAAAAGAAACCACAAAAAAAGGCAGATCTTACACTTTTTTTTTTTGCGGCTCAACTGGTTTAATTGAACCCAATGTAGAAACATGACTCTAAAGCCAGTAAAGTCTCCTTGCAGGAATGAATGCCGAGTCCCTAATTCAGGGCTGGCGTAACCACCAGCATCAGTTCATCTTTCTGTTTATTCTTTCTGGGCCACATGAACACCATCATGTTTTCAGAATTAAAATCCCAGGGCCCAAAGAGGCTCAGACGGCAGGATTTAGAAGCGGAGTCTATTTTTGCTTGCTCCTCAGAGTTATGTTTGGAGGAGAGGGCTAATTAAAATATCTTGGCACCTGTCCCCTAAGGCAGGTTCCTCCTCCCACACCAAACGCCCCGGTGCACACCCTGCTGCTTGTCAGATCCAGATGAGCGTGAGTGACAGAGCATGATCAAGAGTGACAAAGTGAACAGGGACGCGACAAGGTTCAAACTCCGCCCTTGCCTCGCGAAGGTGCTGCAGCCAGGAGACCTGGCTCTCCCCGGGAAGCGCTACTGACGCCTGCCAGGTTAGTGTCCTTAACAGAGTAAGGCACTCATGAGCGCTTGCGGTATTGTCGTCTCTCTGGTTTACATTATTGTCCACCCCTTTCTGTATCTGTTGTGTAATAAAGTTTTCCCATCCAAATGGTTTGTGCCTGGCAAAGCTGGACACAGGTCCACCCACTGGGTCTTCCACTCACGTCGGGCGGTGTCCCCTCCCAGGCTGCTGCTCACATGCTCAGGAAACCGTGGGTTAAGAGCGGTCCAGACCCTTTGGTGGGAGAGCTGCCGCTTCTCAATCTGCCAGCATTTTAACACAAATGTTGTTGTCAATGTCAAAAGGCCATTTTGTTCCTAGTTCAAAAATTTAGGTCAGGAGCCGGGTGTGGTGGCGCACGCTTGTAATACCAGCATTCGGGAGGCTGAGACCAGAGGATCCGGGTTCGCGGCCAGCCTCAACTACCTAGTGAGGCACTCTGCAACTTAGTGAGACCTGGTTTCAAAATAAAGAATAAAAAATAGGGCTGGGGGTATAGCTCAGAGGTAGAACGCCCCTGAGTTCAACCCCCAGTACTGCAAAAAAAAAAAAGAAGGTAGAAACCAGACAGGACAGGTCAGTGGTTTCCCTACTCCTGCTTTCAGAGGAGAGCAGGAAAGAATGGGATGACAAGTATGCAAGTGCTTCCAAGCCCTAAGTGCCCAAGGTCCCCAAGCTCCCTAGTGACCGAGAAGGGACGAGGTCTCTGGACTCTCAACCCTACCCGCTCTACTATGCAGCCTCTCTGTGTTACAGATAGGCAAAAGTGTGCCGCGAATATTTAAACAATGTGTGCAGATCACAAAGCATGCCTGAAACCCAGGGCACCCATATCAAAGTCCTCTTTGCAAGTGCAGCTTGGAAGCAAGGCCTGGCTAGCTCAGGTTGAGATGACGGGGTGGCTAGGACCTAAACACAACAGTGATAAAACCAAGTGTCCCTGTGCCCAGCCAATTACTGTCACGCTGTGCATTTTACTCAATGAGGGATGTTTCAGTAAAAATCTAAATTAATAACCTTAGCTGTCATGAATATATTCAAAAAGAACACATATCCTTGATAAAGGAGGGTAATACTCTGCCTAAAAGTTTAGTTTTTCTATTATTACTAATACTCCTTATAAAAATAAGTTAATGTGGGGTATATAAATTACGTCTAAATAAAACTATCAAAAATTGACAAATCTGAAGTTGACAGCCAATTTATGAAGTAGAACATTGAACATCTTGAAGAAGAAAACTCAGTGGTTTAAATCTTAAGCCCTTTATTTACTACAATGCAGAACATTTTATTTTTAGACATCAGTGGGGATTTTGTTGACTCTCATTCAATTGCAAACAAAACTCAGGTAAATCACAGGGAAATTGATAGTAACATGTCAGTAAATTAGAATAAGTATATAGACCATTCTTTGTGTGGAGTTATGTTAAATTCATCAGTAAATTCTTTTATTCTGTCTAATAATAATGACATATTGACAGTCACCAAATAGCATTGGCAGGAGTACTCTAGAAATGGTCAAAAGTTTTCATCTTGTTCATGGAATAGTCACAAAATGTAGATGGCCTATATCTACTCATTGGATTTGCCCATCCTAAATTGCTCTGAGATTCAGAGAAATGGATATTTTTCCATGTGTTGTGCAATGGTTTCTCCAAGTATTTTCTCATGCTCAAAAAAAGTATCATGTCATACAGACACCCTTCTCTCTATGCGTGACATGGAAACGGTCACATCCATCAGCCACACGTACATAATTAGGAGGCTCAAGGAATATGCAAAGATGGCAGGAAACCACTCGATTCTTTGGTTATGCCCTGGTGACAAATATATGCTTCTTGGAAACTGGCCAGGTTTGGAAACAGTATCAGACCATGATTCAATAAAGTCCAATAGCTGTTCCCTGCTTTGCATGCTCCATTAGGGGCCTTTCACCAATCTCCTGCTTCTCTCCCAGGCATATGTTCCTCCCTTTGGAAACATGATGTGCCCCCAGATAAATGTGCCCTTCTCCAATGAAACACGATTCCCACTCAATGATGAATCCGGACTCAAAGCTAAAATTAATGCAGGCAGGCCACTGATGGTTCTTAGAAAACTTCCTTAAAAATGACAAATGTATGAGATGTTAAAGCCATCCAATAAGTCTGCATGCTGCCTTATTAAATTAAAAGCACCTGGTACATTTATACAATTCTACCCAATGGCTTACAGATTAGTATCCTAGAAACAATACATGTCTTATAGCAAAAAATATACATATAATAGTCCACCTATAGTTTATACAAATGATGAAATGTTTTTGAATATATCTATATATCTATATATGTACACATATATACTCTCTGTGTATTTGCAGAACCAGGCACACAAATACTGCAGTCCTTCATTGGCTCTTCTTCTTCAGTGTCCAGGACACCAGATTTCAAAGTCTTAACGACTGGAATGGAGGTCACCGCTGAGGACAAAGCACTGGTTTGATGCATCTTCCCTTGTGGAGGACGAGGTTTGCTGGGCAGTGGCAGCCTGCAATGCAGGGCTTATTGCACGGACCGATCTCATTCCAGTTGTCACAGGTTTTGACACATCCCGGGCCACAGGTATCATACACGGCCCCGTGCTTACATTGCGTGGCTGAAAGAGAGGAAACAACGGTATTATTTGGAGAAATGACCACATCCACTCCCTCTGAGCCTGAGGTGGTTGATGCAGGCTCCTCTCAATGCACAGACCTTTCCACGGTTCAGGTTTAGATTTGCATTTTAACAAGGGAATAATGAACAAGTTACATTCCTCAAACACTCTGGGATTCACTTGCATCTTTAAAAACAAACACAAAGATCCATCTCCTGAGCCAATGAACTTCAAACTAAAAAATACTAACAGTAAAAAGCTTTTTACTCCTAAGTAAGCTAAGCAATAAACTCAGAAGGCTACAAAAAATTTATAAGGCTATTTAGTTATTGCAAATATCCTGAAAAATTAACCCTGCATAGGCCTTTCAGCTATTGAGCTGTAATAAAGAAAGATATTTTGTGTAACTACATCCATATTCAAATATATGGAATTACACACACAGTGAAAAAAAATCTACTGAGGATATTGGAAATGTGTGACATATTTCAATCAAAGTGATCATGTGTTGAATAAGTCAATTTGAGGCAAGTTAGAGCAAGAGGGGGGTAGAGCCAAATGGAAATGTGTGACTGCAGCCAGGGCGGCAGCTGGCTGCTGGACCAGAGAATGTCAAAATGGTGACCAGGATGTAGGCAAGTCATAACCAATCTGCTATCTTTGTTAACTCAGAGCTGAAACAATTCTCACAATATTCCAAAAGATCCTGAAAATTTGTGAATAGATTTTTCAGAAAACACTAATGCAAGCATTCTGACACCTAGACTTTTCCACCTGAGTTAGTTCCAGGGACAAAGGGAACTAACTCATTCTCATCATTAGGAATTTTGACACATATGGGAATTTAGAGCAGGGACTATCCAAGAAGAGGAAGAGCAATTCAACCTATATCTGAAGTTGCTCCAAACAAAAGTAATAACAATAGAAGACTTGACTGTTAACTGCTTAAATGTCTCCACCAGTGGTTAGGAAGTATGAGGAAAAATCATGGCAAAGAATCATGTAACTTGAAACTTATAAATAGAATTGGTTCCCAAACAAATGGATCTGACTCTGAGTCTTTCAAATTATGTATTTAGAGTTGCCACAAAATGTTGGTATTTGACCATATTTAAATAGCAATGACTTAAAAAGAACAGACAAACTCTATGAAAGTTACTCAAATATCCATTATACTAGTTAAAACCAAATGAGAAAAAAATTTACTGTCCAAAGAGCACTCAATTACCTCTTACACGTTCTTATATATTATTAGAAAATTGAGCTTTATGAAACATAGAATTTTTAGAAACATTTGAATGAAAGAAACTTTAAAATATTTGACTCTGTGGTTAACGTTTTTTCTCTATGGATTCATACTAAATGATGGCATATCTATGTGTCCCTACCTCTATTGTTATGGAAACTATTTACTGTTGCAAACCACCTATTCTGAACAAAGTCACTTTTGTGACTTTGGGGAGTAGAAAATAATGGCATGTTCATCTGTTTATCTGTGTGATACAGCAACAGTGACTCCCCAAAGTCACTTTTTATTTGGGGAGTAGAAAATAATGGCATGTTCATCTGTTTATCTGTGTGATACAGCAACAGAGGGCTTGAGTTGCTAATAACTACCAGTCAACTGTATGGAAACTTCACATGTAACCTCACTGACTCCTTGTCTGGCTCTCTCTCTCTGCTTTTGGAGGTGGCTGTTTTGGGGTTCCCATCCAAAAGAGCACTCCTAAAATCCCTTACCCCTTTCTCTACCTTTTCTTTAAAGCAATCCTTTCCCAACATGGCATTGTACTGACTGTCATCTGACACTAGAATGTAAGCTCTCTTAGGGAGGAATTTTTGCCCGGCCTATTGCTAGATTTCTAGCACCTCGTACATTTTCCTGCACCTACAGGGCATTAGGTATAAAGACAGCAATAAATCCTGATAAGTGAATGAGTCATGAAACGACCACAACAGAGGGAGACCTGGGCCTTCTCCACTTGCCTGTGGAGCCCTCTCTGCCCGCCTTTCCCTGATCTGTACTCTGTGCGGCTAACCCCCGAGAATCACATCTTACTCACGGACAGTCAACACTAGCAGGAGAATGGTGGGCAGGAGGCGAGTCAGGCTGGCCACTTCCTGCCCCCGCCCTGACCTTCTGAGGTCACCGTGGGCCGCTGTTCCTGCTGGCCAGCCAGCTCTCTCCACAGCTCTCTCTGTTCCCAGTCTCCAAGAGCTGACTCCTCTCTGGCCTTCTCAGATGGTGCGCTACAAACCCAGGACATCAGGCTTTGTCCACTAAAGATGCCCCAGTACTCAATTTGAGTGTTCCTGGATCCTAACTGATACAGAGACAAGTGAAAATGACAACTCGCTCCCTAGCATTACCTTCACAAGGTAACCCCACTGAGTTGTTTTAGCTTTTCATGATTTAATTTTATTGCTCAGGCTACTCGGAAACTCCTGAAGACCTGGCCTCCACCTTCACCTGGCGCCATCGTCTGGCTTGGCAAACGTCACTGCCCCGTCTTCCATCTTTCAGACTCAATTTCCAACCTCTTCTCTCACGCTGCCGTAAGGATGGGACGTGCTGGCTACCTCCATCATTACATTTACAACGTAACAGTGCAGTGATCAGCTTCATTCTCTCTCTCCCCCACACTCAGCTGCACGCACAGGATGCTGGAGGGAAAAGCTGTTCTGTTTCTTTACTTTCTACAGCAGCATAAAGCGTACTGTGTAGTAGACACTCAATGCAGTGGATACTGCTGGGTACTTGAATGGCTGGATAAAAGGATAAGTGGGCGAGGTGGGTCAACACTACTCTTCCTTTAAATCCCCCAATTTATGCTTCTGTGACAGTCTTCTGGCTTTTCACTGGTGCTTTGGAAATCCTTATTTTTTTCAGATTTTCAGGGTCTATCAGAATACGCTAGATGATGTCCATATCTGGTAACTTGGAAACATCCCAGCTGAAATTATACTCACCACAGTAACCCATCCATGTGCTCTCACCATTCTGTAAGCCACGAGTGGTCACAGCTGGGAATCAGAACCACTGGGGACTTCCTAATGCCCAGGGCCCAGACCCCACCCGGACCCATGAAATGAGACCCTCGGAAGGTGAGGCCAGGGTATCGGTGATTACAAATCACCTTCCCTTCTCCCATCACACGAAGCTGATTCGAATGTGCAGCTGGGATCGACAGTCCTTTAAACAGCGCCCGCACTCACGCTTGTTGGTGCACACTCATCCCGTTTTAGCGAATGAGAGGACGACTATTATTTCCAGAGTGAAAGCAGATGCATCATGAGAGCCCTACCGGCTCCCTCACTGCCCACCTCGTGCCCTACGGGAGCTCGCCCGGTCCCTCAGCACCATCCTTTCGGTGTTGGATTTAGGTCAACTCGAGAGCAGCCATAATAAACTCTCCCATGGCTCTCCCTGTGGCCATTCAGGTTTCCCCCATCGCCTCCAGGAATGTGGGCCTTCCTGCACATTTAATCTCCCCCTTTCTGGCTAACAAAAAGCTACTCCCTAAACCATCACACTTCCTCTTTTCTTCCTTTTGCCTCCAAACTTTATGGAAAAAATTTGTAGTCATGTTGCCCTGTTATTCTGCAGTTCATTAACCCTGACAACACGTCTTCCTCACTTGGTGCTTTATTGAAGCCGTTCCGTCCAAAGTTTCCACTAATGACCGTGGCCGCTCACGTTTGGCAGCTCGCGTTCTCCAAAGGCCTCTTTGCAAAACATCTGCCCGTTTAGCTTATGACCTTCAACTCCTCTGGTTCTCTGAGGGCTCCCTCACTACACACCCTTTCTCTTGGCCTTCCTGGCCTGCTCTCTGGACGAAATGTTCCAGTCACCCCTGGGCTCTTCCCCTAACATCCTCCTCTTTTCCTCCTCTCCCCTCCCCTCCCCTTCTTCCCTCCTCTGCCGTCCCCTCCC